>LPNX010468421.1:19090-31129 GCA_001517045.1 Pseudotsuga menziesii | reverse complement strand
GACCATTAAAGCAATCAATGATGATAATAGTAAACTTGTACAGTTGGTCACCACACTGAGAGAACAAGCCTTAACATGGTATATGAAGTATACCTCAGCAGTACCCAGAACACTTGTCCAGGTCAGGATTGCCATGATTAAAGAGTTTAAGAAACCTAAGTCTGAGTCACAGTGCATTACAGAGCTCAAAGACATCAAACAGTTACCTACAGAGTCAGTGTGGGACTTCGATCAGAAATTCAAAGCCCTTATAGACCAAGTCAGCTTTGAGTTTGCGCCGGAGCAGCATAAGGAATGGTTTATTGCAGCACTGCTCCCTCACATCAGACTACCATTAATGCAGCATAAAATCCAGACGCAGGACGACGCGTTGGAGATGGCGATGAAACTAGAGGCTTCACCTCTAGCTGAAACTAGCACAGGTATGACAAATCTGCAAAACCAGTTGGCTAATCTCACGATACAGATGCATGAACTTAAGAAAGGGAAAGAGGTTGCGCAAGACATTTGGTGCGTAAAGTGTAAAGCACAATGCCATACTAAAGATAATTGTCCAGTCTTTGTAGAATATCTAGCAACCGGGTCTCCTAACCCCTTACCACAGACCCATGGGCCGTGGTGCGAAATATGCAAAACAAGAGGACATCTACCTCACCAGTGCCCTCTACTTCAGAAGTACGTGCAGACACCTAAGAACTTATACTACATCTTCTGCAAGTCCGTAGGCCATGATGAACACGATTGCCGAGCCTATGATCTCATGGTCGGGAGCAAGCAAGACCTGTACAGAGTCCAATCATAAAAACAGGGTCAAGTAGCAGGACCACAACATGATCCGGCTTATGTTGGCCGTGGAGGAGGATTCAAAGGACGAGGAGGATTCAGAGGCTTTGGCCGTGGAGAAGGATTTGGCCGTGGTCGCGGACCAGTCACTTGTTACAACTGTGGAGTTGTAGGACATTATGCTAGGGACTGTCAGAGCCCTACCACCACATGTAACTATTGCAAATCTTACGATCACGCTATAGAAGACTGTCCTACCTTGATAGCTAATATCAGAGAACCTAAGCCAGCAGTACACCAGAATATCCAGTTTATTGCTGCTGAGCAGGAAGAACGAGAACTAAGAATCAACATTGTGACTCGCAGCGGTGTTTCCACCAATGAGATATCGCAGGTTAATGAAACGACCACAGGTCAGGAGTGGGTGCGTAAAGCTCCTAACAAAGCAACACCACTTGACCTACAGAAGAACAAACATACATTTCAGGAAGCTAAGACTTTCTTTGATAACCCTATGCAATCAGGATCGCAGGTACCGCCGTCTAGGGGCGTATCGCAGCAAGCACCTTGTGGCGTTAGCCCTGACCAGACATCGCAGGCTACCACATCGGGTGCTTGCGACGAAGACGATTTAGCAGGAAGTGTACAATCCTTCCTGCGCAGTTGTTTAAAACTCGTGAGAAATGAGCAAGCTATTGGAGAACTTCAGCGCATCATAGATCGGTGTCAACCATCTTCCTCCATGAGCAGTGCACAAAGCGTTGTTCATAGTATTAGGGGACATACAAGAACAGGAAGAGAGATGTGACTCACAGCACAGGTTGGAGAATTTGAAATGGACGAGGTGATCCTAGATCTGGGATCAAAGGTAAATGTTCTAACTAAGCAGACATGGGAACAGATGGTAGCCCTAAGTTAGTCAGATTGCCTATCCACCTCAGATTAGGTAATCAACAGCGGGTATCACCCCTGGGTCGATTATCGCAGGTGCCAGTTGACATTGACGGAGTTCGCAGCTCTGCGGACTTTGAAGTTATAGAAATTATTGGCGATAGTAGACCATATCTATCACTACTAGGCATTGATTGGGCGATCGGTAACATGGCCGTTATCGACTTAAAGAGAAGACAAATGACCTTTGAGGACACGCAGATCCGGGTCATCGCACCGTTAGATCCTCTTCAGGGTCGTAGATACATTGAACCTATCCGAGCAGAGGAAGAGGAATGTAACATGGACAGCCTCTATCAGATGACTGCGAACCAGAGCGACTACATCAATCCAACCGCAGAAGGGAACATTAGTTGGCGATGCGACAACTCATGCGCATCGGATTCGGATGTTGGTCTAGAGAATTGGCAGAACAGACTTTACGAAGTCTCAGCGCGCAGATGTGCGTACATGACTAATTCACTGTGATGGATTGGCACAGAGATCAACGAGATTCCATCATTTCATGGTATAACAGACATCCAGGACTTTCTCATGTAGTTTGAACAACAAATCCCTCACAAGCAGAGAATTGCAACTATGGACCTTGCAGTATGAGCCACACCTGCAAGATGGTGGTATGCACATAAAGAGAATATCGCATCATGGGATGATCTTAAAAGATTGATGGCGATCAGATTCTCTACCGACAGAGAGCATATCTAGCAGAGATACACAGGAGAAAGTGACCCCAGGACACACATTCAGACACGTGAACAGAATTGGTCGGACATTCCAGCGGATGAATGGGTTCACCGATTCATTCACACTTTAGACCCAGTTCCACGGAACTAGTACACAGAGACTGAATTGCGCAAGGGAACGATTACATGGCCACTTCTAATAGACAGCTTTCTACTCACCTTCGCTTTTGAATCTGAGTATCCAAATGTTGATCAGGCCCTAGATGTAATAAAGATTAAGATATTTGAGGATTGTACACTATCAGTACAAACTCAACCTGAGTGGGCCATCCAGTTAGAAGAGGCGATAGAGTGCTACAATTTTACATCAGAACCAGAGGAGGAGGATGAGTACCATCACAACATCAACATTCTGGAGTCAGAAGGGACTCGTGATGTTGATGGACCGAAGCTACAGACTCCAAAAATCACAGAGCCTCTCAATATTAAAAAGATCAATATTAGCACAGACACAGAACCAAAGTTTGCCTCTATTGGAGACTACTGGACCGATGAAACAGTTGGACAGATTGCAGACTTTTTACATGACTATCAGGACCTATTTCCCACCAAGTTCACAGAGATGAAGGGAATAGTCGGAGACCTGGGAGTAATGAAGATACCACTGAAAGAGGATGCTAGACCAGTCAAGCAGTGTCCATATAGATTGAATCCGCGCTACAAAGAAAAAGTTAAGGATGAGATCGTTAAGATGCTAGCAGCAGGCATCATTGATCCCGTGGAAGAGAGCGAATGGGTTAGTCCCATGGTCGTTCAAGAGAATAAAACCAAAGGAGACATCAGGATCTGTGTCGACTTACGTAAACTCAATGACACATCGCTTGATGATCCATTCCCGACACCTTTCACTGATGAAGTATTAGACAATGTGGGAGGACAGGAGGTCTACTCCTTCACTGATGGCTTTTCAGGCTATCACCAGATCAGGATCCACCCATAAGATCGCCATAAGACCACGTTTGCAACAGAATGGGGCTCATTCCAGTATACGGTAATGCCCTTTGGTCTTAAGAATGCACCAGCTATATTTTCTAGAGTAGTAGTTGCTATATTGAAAGAATACATCCATAAATTCCTAGAAGTTTATTTTGATGATTGGACTGTATTTGGATTAATTGACAAGCACATAGGAGATTTAAGACTGATGTTAGAGAAATGTAGGCAGTACCAGATTTCTCTGAACTTGAAAAAATGTATATTCTGTGCGCCATTTGGTATTTTGTTGAGTCACATTGTTTGCAGGCAAGGCTTGATGGTAGATCCCGCAAAGATTGCCATCATTGTAAATCTTCCAGCACCCAACTTAGTCAAACAATTGAGAAGAGTACTTGGTCATACCGGGTACTACAGAAAATTCATCAAGGGATACACAAAGATTACAGCACCGATGGAAAAACTTTTAAAGAAAAATGTAAAATTCCTATGGAATGAAGAATGCCAGCAGAGTCTAAACACACTTAAAGAGAAGATGGTTACAGCACCCATCTTAGTATTCCCAGACTGGACTAAGCCGTTTCATGTACATGTGGATGCATCTGGCATCGCACTAGGGGTTGTTTTAACGCAACCAGGAGAAGGAGGTATCGATCATCCTATCGCATACTCCAGCAGAAAGCTATTGACAGCAAAAAAGAACCACACCACGACAGAAAGAGAAGGCTTAGCTATGGTGTACGCGCTACAGAAGTTCAGGCACTACTTGTTGGGTGCCTCGTTCAAGATGTTTACTGACCATTCCGCATTGAAGTATCTGGTCATTAAGCCAGTGTTAGGGGGAAGAATCTGCAGATGGTTACTCCTCTTTCAGGAGTATGAGTTTGAAATCATTGTCAAACCAGGAAGATTGAATGTTGGACCTGATCATCTTTCACGAATAGACTCAAGAGAAGAGCCAAGTAATCTAGAGGACAATTTTCCAGATGCGCAATTGTTTTCTATCCAGATCGCAGATGAGTACTATGCTGATATCATTCACTTTCTCACTGCAGGAAGGGCACCTGAGGAGCTTACCAAGCATCAAAAGAGGCAGTTGTTTGTTAAAGCAGCAGACTTCACCCTGATCGCAGGACAGCTATATAAGTTAGGTCCAGATGAAGTCCTGCGCAGATGTGTGATGCCGCATGAAAAAGAGGCTATTATCAGAGAAGCACATTCAGGTACCCCAGGAGGTCATTTCGCTGGAAAGCCGACTACGCATAAAATCCTGACCGTAGGATTATGGTGGCCCATGTTACACAAAGACACTAAGGACTTTTGCAGATGCTACGATATCTGCCAGAGGGTAGGAAAACCTTCACGACGAGATGAAATGCCACTGCGACCGTAGGTTACGTTGCGCGCATTTGACAAGTGGGCTATAGATTTTGTGGGTCTTATCAACCCACTGGGAAAATGAACTGGTGCGAGATATATCATCACTGGAACAGAGTACCTCACCAGGTGGACAGAGGCCAAAGCAGTAAGAAATTGTGATGCTGCTACAGCCGCACAGTTCATTTTTGAAAACATCATCACTAGATTTGGATGCCCAGTAATTTTTATGAGCGATCAAGGCACACACTTCTTGAATCGCACCATTGAGGCCTTGACGGAAGAATTCCAAACACAGCAGCCATTGACAATCCAAAGTATAACACCAAGTGGGTTCTGCCCGAGGAGGAACCTTTAGAAGACACTCTGAGACGCTTCGAGCATGGTGGCCGTGTGACCGCTATGGCGACGCTGCCCAGGGTTGTGAAATTAGGAATATCACAGGTAAGACAATTTCCAAGGATGAGGAATCAAGTGCAGGAGGTAGAAGATGTCATCAAAGTCTCTGCTGAAGAAAAGAAGAAAACCGAGCTGATCACTGAAGATAAGAAAGCAGAGCAGCGAAATGATGAGAATAAATCTCCTGCTAGGAAGAAAGTAAAAATGAGAAAAAGAAAGCAACAGGAGAAGGGATATGACCTATCTCATCAGCTAAGAGAAGAACAAGCGGTTCCAAAGGTCAGGAATGAAAATATGCGAAACCCAAGCAACGTGAATACCTAGAGCGAGTTGCTGAGAAGAAAAGTGAAAGGGAAAACAAACCGAACAAGCAGAACTTCAAGATGCAGACAGAGGCTTGTTCTCGGAAGGGAGTTCCTGGTTTGTATACCTTTCGCATAAGTAGGCTCCAGACTGAATGAAATCTTTAGAAGGCTGGAAGATACATATTTTTCTTGTGATAAAAGTTCTAACCCAGATAAAGAGGAAATGATATCTGTGGAAGACTTCTCAAGACCTGGAGATCCTTAAAAGGTCTCGCAAGCGACGAGAGCGAGAGCATGACAATGAGGGAAGGAAAGATAAGAGAGCCCAACAAACTAATTTACAGAAACTACAAAGAGCGTGTTGCATCTATGCAGAACGAAGTCACAGGACTTCGGGACAAGCTTCAACGCACTTCGTAGGAAGCCAAGGAAAAGCTACAGCAGGAGAAGCCTGTTGGTAGTGGCTTGGGGACAAGCCACAAGTAAGTGTTAAGGGACTGTTGGGGCAGGGTCCCGCAGCTACAGGAAAAGCTGCCATTTTGGCGGATAGACAGTTTGGCGAAGACGAAGAGATAAGGTGAAGCTACGACGCCGTAGCATGTTTCTAGCTGCAGAGCAGAGCTGGAAACCGTGACTGTTGGAACAGAAAATTCAAGGAAGACGACAGTACTTGAGTGGCCAAGAAGAGAGAGATCAACCACTGTATTGAAGGCAGCGGCGAAGACAGGAGGGCTCAGCTACCCTCATAAAGGAAAAGGAGCAACGAGGCCAAGGTATTGAAGACGAAGGACAAAAGACGGGAAGTGGTGCATAGTACCCATGGTCAGCGCCGGGAAGCATGGAAGACTGCAGAGAGTAGTGGTGTGACGGAAAGTGGCTACCCCAAGTACAAATATGCCAACTGCCACTAGTTAGGGTTTGGGTTACTGTTGGGACAGGCCCACAGTGTTGTAATGGCGAGACCTTCGGGCCGCCTATAAAGGGATGTATTTTGTATTGTAAAAGGTTGGCATTTTGGGAATTTTAGGCCATCTAGCTAGTTAGATTATCAGTAGTCTGTTAGCTTACTGTTATTTTGTATTGTAACAATCCACAGGGATTGATAGACAGAGAGAGAGAGAGAGAGAGAGTGAGAGTATATTGTAAGAAGGCAATATAGAGATAGAGAAGAGATCTAGGAGAGAAGGGCTCCAGGCTATGTGCGGAGTTACCCAGAAGATCTCTAGCTGCATATGCGGTGCAGTAGAACTGTGTACCTCTCTCAAGTTATAATATAGAAACACAGTTATGTGGACGTAACTTCCAACCTGGAAGTGAACCACGTAAAATTAGAGTGTTATGTGTTTGATTCATGTGATTGTAGTTACTTGTTATATCTGTCATTCATTACATGAACTTTGCTTACAGTAAATGTATGTGTATGTTATTCAGTTCACGGCATATTACAAGATAAATGCAAGTTGAAGTCTTTAGGTATTCTGTATAAGGATTTGTCTAAGTTTCACCTGAGACAGTTAAGTGTCGTAGTGTAAAACAGCTTTGCGCATTGTGTCTGGTAAGTTAACACCAGTAAGATAAGTACGCTAAGTCGCAGCGGTAGGATATCGCAGGGAGGCGATATCACACCAGCAGAGGAGCTGTGGTGCACAATACTGTGGGTTGAGGAGCAAGCGTAGGACAGATTTAGGTGTTTCCTTGGGTGCGGCGATGTGATAGAGGTTGGATTCATTGCGAGCAAGAGGAAACTGCGCATCACGTCGCATAGAGGAAAGAGCGGCCTCGCGAGCTAAGAAGGGCTGCGAGACGCACATAGGATGCCATACAGAACCCGGTCGAGAAACTTGAGTCCTTGACCAACCCATTAGGATCACTTCGGGTGAGACTTCAGGCCGCTCCGCGGTTTGTCGCCAAAAGGGCGGGTGAGCTAGGGGTGTTGTTGGTTCATTATAGTAAACCCGGGTCTACCCAGATGACCAACACCTTCATCATCATCATCATCATCATCATCATCATCAACATGATCATCATCATCACCATCAACATCGTGAATATCATCATCATCACCATCAACATCATGAACATCATCATCATCCTCCTCCTCCTCCTCATCATCAACATCATGAACATCATCATCATCATCCTCCTCCTCATCATCACCATCAACATCATGAACATCAACATCATCATCATCACCATCAACATCATGAACATCATCATCATCATCATCACCATCAACATCATGAACATCATCATCATCCTCATCATCATCCTCACCATGATCATCATGAACATCATCATCATCCTCATCATCATCATCATTCATCACCATCAACATCATGAACATCATCATCATCATCCTCACCATCAACATCATGAACATCATCATCCTCATCCTCATCATCATCATCATCCTCACCATCAATTTCATGAACATCATCATCATTCATCATCATCACCTTCATCATCGTGAACATCATCATCATCCTCATCATTATCATCACCATCAACATCATGAACATCATCATCGTTCATCCTCATTGTGTGTAATTTATTTAAGTTTACTTTCTCCTTATAAATTGGTTTTTGGATTACTAATATCAAATGATGTTAGTATATATTTTTACTTCATAATCTATTTTCAATTATTTATGAATAACTAGTCATGGAACATGGAACAATAATCTATTTAGTTGATATTGTAATTACATTTAGCTGTGCACCCACCCCATTAATTGTGATTGAATATATCGCGTGCGCGTTTTGCTTGTTCAAATCGCGTGCATGTTTTGAGACTGTTAAAACAGTGAATTGTCATTGTCCGAGAGCAACTTCACTGCATTTTTGTGAAAATTCCGATTAGCGTGGAATATTTTTCAAGAGCACGAGCTCGCATGTGAAAATACTCACAATCTACACCATCTCCATCATTCTTTTTGTTATGCAGGTGCAGCATTGAGGACATCTTCCATGGTTGAGGAGCACACAAGATAAGATATCAAGCTTCAATGTCATTTCATGGTGATGGTGGATATAACTTTCATTTGCTTATTATTCAAGAGAACCAAAGGTAAATTTTCCCATTCATTATTGTTTTGATGGGAAATATGAACAATTGAGAAGGAAGATTGAAGCACCTTAAAGGATCAATAGTTATATTAAAGCAAGTTAAAGGTTTGGAAGCTTGTAATTGAGGAGCAACAAAAACAAACTATATTGACATTGATCATTGTGGTGATGGGGAATGTACGTAACCGAGGAATAATCAACAAGGAAGAAGAGACCTCAAGAAGTCATTGAAGAAGAGAAAGAAAAGAAAAGAATAGACATGATGAATTAGAGGCTTTCTTTGGAAACTAATCCAAATCCAATTATAGAGGATACAACGGTTCATCCTATTAATCCAACACAAGACGAAGCTCATGAAGAGGCAATGTACATGGAGCCTACTCTTGAAGAAGAAAATATTAATCGAACCATCGTTGAGGATGTTGGACTTCCACCATCCAACTACCAGGAAGAGAGTGAAGGACAACAAGTTTCTACTGAAATTCCAGAGCGTATTGTTGATGCACTAGATGATAGAAATCCAACCCCCTTACCTCCATTAGAAAGCACACGTCGAAGAACTCCGAAGCGTATACAAGTTGATGAAGGACTCCTCAATTCCATTGAAGGTACGCTATCTAAACGTAGTATTGCTTATCAAACTCAACAGATACTAAATAAATATTTTGAGGAGAAATGTGATGAAGATAAATGTAGATTATTTTTATGATTGTTAAAATCTAGGGGCATGAATATTGTTAGGAAATCATTAGGGATAAAGATAATAAAGCCTTATGGACCAATTTATCATATAGTTAAAAGCTTAGTAGATGCCTTTGGTAAAATTGGTAAGAACACACGGTCAAAGGACCGCAATGCGGCTCGTCGTGTGTTGTCACAAGCAATTGTAAATAAGAACACCAGGGTCCTTCGTTTTCTAAAGCCTACATCTAAACTAGTTAATTTGAATGTAAAAACCCTCCGTAGGTATTCTATTAGAAGAGAACATCTCGACACAACCGCCCAGACAGATTTTTGGGCCTTTATTGGTCGATTTCCACGTCGTGACATGAAGCTAGTTGATGCAGTAAAGGGACTAGTGCAAAGTTTTTGGCATGATCACACAAGGCCTTCTTCAAACTGGAAGGATGTACTAAAACTGAGAAGGGGTTCAAAGGATCGTGAACCACATATTAAGCATCTTCTTGATATAACACAGACATAACTATATGAGAAATTTAGGAATGAACATAGACAATTGAATTTTGGGAAAGGATCTTTTGAGAAATGTAAGCCCTGGTATGTTAGAATAAATACTCTTCGTAACACTTGTTGTTGTAGATACCATGTAGAATATGAATATTACTATGAAACATTTTTGTACATTCGTCGTGTGTTGCATACTAACCATGTGCAGGATTGCTCCTTGATAATACCACCAACCTCATCAAGAGAATTCATTCATAGAATCATGTGCAATAGGTCTGAGGGGCAAACTTACTATGCAAAATCCTGTTTGGATGGAACTTGCTCCAACTGTGCTGGAATGGCATTATTGAGCCAATGTATGCACGAGACTGGAGACAATGAATTTGGGAATATGGTTATAGACATGAAAAGTTTCAAATATATCAGCTATGAAATAGTCCCAGGGAAAGAAAGCAAAAAAATACAATTGCTGACATCTCAGGTACATGCATTTATCTATAAAATTATGTTTAGAACAGTTGCATTTCATTCCTTACTTACAAAAAAACCTGATATTGAAATCATTTTGTGTCAATAGGTACAAGTTAGTGTCTTCGTCAAGGAATTTATTGAAAAGACATGTCAATATGTTCAGCATGTCCACTTGGCACGATGGTAGGATGAGAAGTTTAGAATATGCAGAGATACATTTCCTCGTGGTACTATACTTTTAGTTGTTGATTTTGCCGAGAAATACACTCTACAACCTCAAAATGAGATCCAAAGTCAGTATTATCACTCTAAGCAGGTTTCCTTGATGGTGCATATCACATATAGGCATGGCCCAAACAGTAGTGAAGAGCAAAGAGAAATTATAAAGGAGTATCACTTCTACATAAGTGATGATAGGTGCCATGACTTCCACTATGTACGTCATTGCTTCATCATGTTCTATGATCATTTGAAGGGTAGGAACATACAGATGGATCAACACTGGATTTGGTCTGATGGATGTGCTGGCCAGTTCAAAAATGCACGCATATTTCAATGGTTGTGTTCATTGCATAAAAACTACAAAGTTCCACATATCTGGAACTATTTTGAGACTGGGCATGGTAAAGGAGAGCATGATGGAGCCGGAGCATGTGTCAAACAGCCCTACGAAGAGAGGAGTTGAAATTATCTACAATATCTACTATTCGAAATGCTAAATCTATAGTCAGGTGGTGCACGTCAATAATGGGAGAGGAATCAGCTATGCGAGTAGAATCCACAAGAAAGAGACATGTGGAGAGATTTTTTTGGGAGGTGGTAGAAATAGATCATTCACATGGATGGGAATGTAAGACTGTTCCTGGCACTCGTGGCTTTCATTCGGTTCGAAGTTTTGATAACCCAGTATTTGAAATTTGGACCAGAAAACTCGCTTGTTTTTGCCTGCCTTGCTGTGATGGTGACTGGGATGTGTGTGAATCATTGGATTGGGTTGATGGATGGGATCGCATATCACTTCCACTTGATCAGCGTGCAATTGTTGAGTTAACTCCGTTGGAAGAAGACCAATCATCTATTTCTATAGATTTTGATCATGTATCAGACCTTGTACAACCTGGTATGATGCATTTCCTTAACATTTTTTTGTTAAATTTACGTAGTCTTGAAACTCACATTAATGGCCTTGTATCACACAAAAAATATTTGATCATATACCTACAATCATACTATGCAGGACACATATACGCAGTGCTTTCCTCAAAAGATAGTGAATGGGGTGGTGATTACTGGTTGGCACGCTGTATAGAGGGAAAGCAAACCCTCATTATGTCCATGACTGATGATGAAAACAACCACTTCCCCACTGGGTCTATGGTTGTTAAAGGTGAATACCTTACACATGACAACAATGCAAGAAAGAAGAGTGGATATGTTTACAGGGATTACAAACCAGGTGCAAGTGTGTATCACTTTACCAACTTAATCATTGGTACAAACCTCCAGGTACGAACAATGCCTAGCCAAAATTCATCGAAGGTACGCTACTTCTTACCGGATACAGAGCACGAGAGACTAATGGAGACCATCATTATAAGAGATGATCCGGAGGGCTTGGTTGTATGATAATAGGCGGGATCTAGCATGATGAGGTATGTATCATAATTTAAATTTCCCCATGTATGTTTCTTATGAATATGTCAATTTTGTGTTCTTGATATGCAAAATTTTCCATAATGTTGTTTATAAATATGCCAAAAGTTCTCTTGTATGTCAAGTTAATGAACATGCCAAATTTCTCATGCCTAAGTAAAAATATGGTG
>LPNX010468421.1:0-16260 GCA_001517045.1 Pseudotsuga menziesii | reverse complement strand
TTATATTTATTAAATTACACAAGCAAGAACTTTGACTTTAGTGTGCATGTATTGAGATCATTGAAACCTTTAAATATAATAGTTTTTTCTTTTGACATAACACAGTTTGCTCACAAGAAATATGAAAAGCAGAGACTTATAAATTAGGCCAAACCTAAAAATGACTAAATGAGAATGGAAACGTTGTAAGGGCTTCTAATTGACCTTTCAATGATCAACACAAATAATCAAGATTGTTTACAGTAAAGGAATTAGTACAGGTGAACGATTTGGCCAAATAGCATTTAAGAGATGTTTATTGGTATTCCAATAAAGTGACAAACACACCTCAATCTTCTGAATAAAGAAGCATAGCTTGGGAGTCGACCCAAGTCAAATGAGACTATAGAGATATCATGGAAATGTTTGTATGGACCAATGTCTCTCAGAATTGATTCAGAACAAACACCATAAGGATCTTTGAAATGTATTTCTTCTGAATATTCCATAGGTATTTTACAGTTTAAAGTGCTTCTCGAGCCATAGATTTTTGGGCTTACACTTGAAAAAGTTGAGCGTGAAGCTATTGATGGTGTCTCCTTATTGGTTTCCAACGATGGCCTTGTTAGCTTCAAAAAAATACTCATCAAGCACTTTACAATATCTTCAGAAGCTTATTTTGTTGTGTACTTTTCCCATCTTCAAAAATATTCAGAGATGGTTGTTTCATTGGTCCAAAATGAGTAATCACTGGAGTATGCTGTGTCTGGCAGATGTCATAATATTATACATAATTGAATCAATATATACTCATATAATATTCTTAAAGTGCAGGTGCACATAAAAAAAGTGTATGTTCTTTACAACTTGAAATGAATACTCATATAATATTGTTCAAGTGCAGGTGCACATAAAAAAATGTATGTTCTTTGAGCAAGTATTTTGATATCATACAGGATTCCAAATTTGCTACCTCTTTATTTGGTGTTAGGGGTTGTGTCTCCATAAGAGCTGTACGAATGAGTGAGCTTTTTTTTTGAGCTCCGGTCTGGAGGCAAAGCATGTAGGTTCTTAGCTTTCAAATGCAACTGGTTCTCTTTCTCATGGCTAACAACTGGTATCCTTGATTTCCTTTGCTTTGTTGAGAGTTCTAATGCCTTTGTTTCTTCAAGCCCCCTGTAAAAATGAAGGCTACCATTCATAGCCTGGGATAGAAAGAAGAGGCTCTGGGTGTCTGGTATAGATCCCAGAGACAGTTGTATTCTATGAAAACCTCCAGTTTCCAAAGCCCTATCATGTGTTCTGGGGACTCTGTTCAATGTTCTAAGATTGCTATCCGGTGAAATCCCTTTCATGGAATGAGGTAGACTTCCTACAAAAAGAATCTTGTTTTCCTTGTTTCGTAACATGATTAGATAAATCTCTTGATGAGGGATACCTATGCAATACTCTCTTTTCCTTCAATTGTTCAGCATTTCCAAGAGGTTCCTTCTGCTTTGTGGATGATGAGGCATGCTCTTCATTTTGATACATACCTTCTCTCATGTGTACAATTTGTTCCTCTAGGTAAACACTGCTCAGATCTGTAGCCAAGACAAGGGAGTATGAAGTTCCTCCTTTCCATCCATGAGCTTTCCTCTGACATAAAGGAATGCTTTAGAGAAGTCAATGTTTAGCTGATATTAATTATTCTTTGAGGTAAAGCATGATCAAATCATGTTCCTGTTCAGATAAGAATATGAAACCACTGTGGCCATGGAAAAATTATAAGCAATCATAAAGAAATATATTGCTGGCAAGAAAATTCACTTCTTCCATTCTGGAGCAAGATACCTATTAAACTACTATCACAATTACTAAATAGTATGGTTAGAAATTGAAAAACCTTAATCTGAAAATGACCAATTGAACCCAGGAATATTTTTGCATACCCAAATGTTCTTGAAACATCACTGCATGTGATATATGAAGACGTTGATGCCCACCTTGCTAGCCTAAAATATTACAACTATTATAGTTAAAGCCACACTAATTTTGTTGAAAATTTTCATTGGTGTAGAATTCCAAGTATCAGTTTACAAATCTAGATCACGAATAAGATTTATAATAATACTAAACCATCAAAATTAGTCTTGATGCTTCTTGCTTGAAAATATTATATACTTGTGGTTCAAACTCTTCAGAAAGAAAGATGTCGAAAGACTTCACATCTCCATGAATGACTGACAAAAAAATCCATTATGCAAGTAATATAATGAAGAGAACACATAGTCAATAATATGGACATTAGACTTTGGCTACAGATAATTATTCCATTCAGATATATACAAGCATCCAATTTGGGCTTTGCATAGTTAAGAGAAATTGTAAGTGGGATGAACTAAATAGGTAAGATTAATGGGCAATCGAATCCTTGTTTATAGTAATTATGAGTTGGCAAATAATCTATGTAAACTCAGTTAAAACTAATTTTCATATTAATTCAGTTGGAAACTACCTTTGAACTCTGAATGAATAGAATTTATTATTTATAAGTATGTAATACAAGCCAGACAAAATATAATACTTGTTTTTGTTGGTAGTACTCTCTTTAAACCAATTATCTCCTCTCTTCTAGAGTTTATGGCTTTAGTTGTATTGGTGTCTTCCTCTCATTTGAAACTCAAAATATTTCATATAGATATCTTATGTGTGTATTTTTCTGTAATTTCACACCCAGATAAGTTCATTAGAGATCCCATTACAAAAGTGCAAACAAAGCCCACTTAGGGGAAGGTTTATATAAGGGGCAGGGTAAGGTGCCTCACGCCCAGTCCATCCAAGGCTCACGTCCCTCATCACCAGATGAGCATACCCTCATTTATCATATACAGGTATTTCAACTTGGTGTTTGAAAGGGACTCTGAATGATAAGCAACCAGATGACCTCCTTATTTAAGCACAACCCCAATACCATGCCTTGAGGCATCCATTTCAATCTTAGTAGGTTGGTGGAGATCAGGGAACCGCTATCCCTAGTTACCAAAATGGGATATGCCAATATTTAAAGGAAGCAACACTTGGTTATAAATTATGGAGTTATGTTTGTAGGAGGGAGAGGAAGGGTGCATGCATTGTACATTTATTTATTCATTTTATAATATATGTACTTCAGGTCAAAACTCATACCTGCCACATTACTACTTTTTAGGAAAGTATGGCATCCTCTTTACAACCCTCCCATGTTTTCTTTCAACATCAAGTTCTATGCTAGTCAGTTGTCACTCCTACGCCCTCCCTCTTAGTTGACATGACATAGACAAGTTTAGTTCACATGACATGACATGAGGGTCATTGCTGCAAATTAGCACAAAATAAATGCTTATTAAAGCTTACTGTCCAAAGTATAAAGACAAGACTCAATTTTTATTTTAAACTTGGCTAATATTTTAATCACTGTAATCTAATTCTTATTCAAGCATTTGACATCTTCCATTAACAGCCTTCAAATCTGTACATTTATTTTATTCATTCTATAATGTATGTACTATTTATTTTTTTCATTCTATAATGTATGTACTATTTATGTCAATCCTACATTATTGCATTTTAGCGAAGTGTGACATCCTCTTTACAAATTTAGTTCACATGACATGACACCAGGCTCATTGCTGCATTGTTCCATGCAGGCCTGTAATTTCAAATTATCTGTGCCTGTCAAGTGAAAATTGCAAAATTGCAGGCCCTCGAATTTCAAATTATCTGTTCCTGTCAAGTGAAAAGTGAAAATTTTGATGCAGGCTAAATGTTTTTGGTTCCTGTCATTTTAACTATTATACAAATTCATAGACAGTCATTTCATGTTTAATATTATATACAAATACAGTAACCTATTCTTTACTGTATTTAATTTAAAATTAAACCCATCAATCTGGTAGAGAAAAATCAAAAGCCTGCGAAGTGTGAACAATCCAAAACTGTATAAGCAAACCTAGGGAAAACATAGCTGATATAGTCTGGCCTGCCCTAATCTTGAAAAGATATAGACACACTATCTCATAGGGTTAAAAAGAAAACATCCACTATAATATATAACAAATTCTTTAGAATAATACAAACTGCTACATTTGGTCTTAATTAGTTCTCACAGACGGAAATATGTTATATAAGACTTCCACGACTGGAAATACATTCAAAGAGAAGAAAAAAACAAGAGGTAGGTGTGTTTGAATATGTATACACAATATCCGAACTATATTATTTTTTATCGGGGCAGGGTGAATAGTTCAAAATATGTGCCTTCCTGATAACATTTGTACCCGGTTTGAGGCTGATACTCTAGAAGTAGGGGAAGGGGATATCAGTTCAGAAAGATCAACATTCATTTAAATATATAGTAAAAGAGCCAAGTAGAGAGATAGAACAATTAGTACCTAGAAGTGGAGATGTCCCT
This sequence comes from Pseudotsuga menziesii, assembly GCA_001517045.1. Taxonomy (NCBI): domain Eukaryota; kingdom Viridiplantae; phylum Streptophyta; class Pinopsida; order Pinales; family Pinaceae; genus Pseudotsuga; species Pseudotsuga menziesii. The sequence continues at coordinate 11,849 of LPNX010468421.1, read as the reverse complement.
GACTGGAGTTGTTAAGGATTTTTTTTTTGAAATAACCTTCATAATAGGAAAATGCCAACCCCATCAACTGCCACAAGTAAGTTGCACAAGTCTTTCATCCAACAACTTGATTCTTTGGACCTTCTCTTTGAATAATATGGTACAAGCTACTCCTAATCCAGAGATAGTGTAGAAATTACTAAAGATAATGATAATAAAGACACAGTGTGGCAATTACTAAAAATAATGACAATAAAGATTAAATAATGCAGTATTGGAATGACAATCAAGAAAATTACAATATCACTGTACATGTGTAAATGCTCCATCACTATTAACAAGTTGGGATGTTTCAATCACATTGCAGAGACGAAAACAACCCATAATCTGGACAAATTGGGAACAATCAGAATCAATTAACAATGAACATTGCTCATATAAAACAATTAGCTCACACATAGGTGAACTATTGGATTTTTACCATCTACCAATCTATAGAGGGATATGAACTTCGGAGTACGCCAACTTGAACCACTATGAGAACAAATTTGAGTACTTGAACTGCAATGGTTAAAGTTTATAAGAGGGTGTAGACCTCCCAAGCCATGGCGAGAAATGTGTGCCTAATATGCTCACGGATGTATGAAAGCTGAGCTTTTCCAACTCAAACTTAAAAAGCAAAATCATAAAATCACAGAGCTTTATACATTAGAGTTGAATTACTAACTATTAAGGAAAGCCTTGATTGGAATTTAGTTGTAGTGAGCAACTCTAGCAAGCAGCAAGAGAGAGAGAGAGAGAGAAACAATAGTAACAAATATCATACATGTTGCTCAAGGCTTAATATTATTTCCCGGCATGTAGTAACAAATATCATACATGTGTGCCTAATATTCTCATGGATGTATGAAAGCCGAGCTTTTCCAGCTCAAAATTAAAAAAGCAAAATCATAAAATCATAGAGCTTTATACATTAGAGTTGAATTACTAACTATTAAGGAAAACCATGATTGGAATTTAGTTGTAGTGAGCAACTCTAGCAAGCAGCAAGAGAGAGAGAGAGAGAGAGAGAGAGAGAGAAACAATAGTAACAAATATCATACATGTTGCTCGAGGCTTAATATTCTTTCTCGGCATGAAAATGTTCGAGAGTGAGCATTCCCTGCTGTGAGTCTTTGAAATTCTTATCTCTGAATACCCTTCAGGAAAAAAAAAAACAACATCAGTTATTGAGTTAAACAAGGATGGATTGCGTTCTGTTGGATGGAGTCCAAACCTTAGTTTGAATCAACGAATAAGAGAGAAAGTACCTTGTCATCATTCCCAGTTCTATTTTTTAACCGAGAGAAGCTATTGCTCCAGGCAACAATGGATTCCTTCTCCCCACCATGATATGATAACCTGTCAGAGTAGCACACAACACAAGAACAATGAACTATAATATAAATATAGTATTCTGTTGTTTCCATTAAGGGGAGGGTGGCTAAAATAAAGTAATTTTTTTGTTTCTTCTTGTATAAAATGTTCAAATAGCATGGAAAGAGAAGTAGATAGGACAGTACCTTTTAGTTTGGAGTTGGATGCTTTGCAGCACTCTGGGCAGCAAATTAATCCGCTTTTCATAGATAATACAAGGATAGGATGGAGATAGCAGATTATTATTTAGAATATTAAGGAATTCACTTTATGCATCAAGCATGATTTTGCATCAGCTTATATAACCTGCACATGTGGTCTTGTAGTTGATGGAACTAGAAAGAATGCTGGAGATTGAGATTGAGCAAAGAAAGAATGTTGAAGCGGCCTTGCAAGAGGTGACGTCAAAATTGAATTCTAGGCATCTTTCCTCTGTTTCAGATCATGTTGACTCGGACCAGAAAAGAATGGAAAAGCAAGGGATAATAGAAGAGAGAGTCCAAGTGGAAGATGGTTGTGGCTCTAACTCAACCTGCAATGCAGTTACAGATGAAGGACAACTTGTAAAAGTTGATTTGAATAATAATTTACTACAGGAGGATGGAACATTTTCAAGTTCAGTTCAATCTAAATTCTTGGTAAAGAGGGAGGATGATTCAAGTACATTGAACAGTGATAATGCTAAAGCTGAGGTTTTCTTACAGAACTCAAGTTCTATTGGGGAAAAAGGTCAAATGCCAAATCACCTTGAAACTGTAGTTAATGGCATTGTTTTGTCATCTCTATCATTGTAGAATCCAGTTGAAAGTTATGTTTCTACAAGTCATGACAAGTCTCTGAATAAGAACAATCAAATTGATAAGGGCAGCTCTTATCAAGGTCATGTTGCTATTGAAAGCTTCTTTGATGGGAAGGTTATTGTAAATACAAGGTATGTTAAGCTTTATGGCCTCATCATCTTAGTTTTATTAGATTGTATATACTATTACCTATTTCTTTTTCTCTCGTTATAGCCTTTTTGTACTGGTTGGATTTCGTAAGTATCTTATTTGGCTACCTCAAGTATCTTTAATTATTGATTTCTGTCAACATAAGCCAAGGGAAACTTCTAAAATGTTCTCCAATGGCAAAGTGTTTCAAATCACTGGACTCATGTCTTGAAGTTATCCTTGCCCAATCCACTCTTGCAGTAGTGGATATCCAGGATTCCTTTTGGAAAATAATACAACTTTCAGCCACGAAAAGTAGGCTGTGATCTACTTTACCATGGGGTAAAATTGAGTTCAATGCAATCTAGTTTAATATTGACTAGTAGAGTTTGTTAAATAAATTGCAATGTGAGCATTGAGGAGTCAAATTCCATCATCTTTCTCTAGTGTAATTTATCCCAATTAATCTAATAGTGGGAAGTGGCTTTTTGCATATCTGTGCACAAGCTTAAAAACAGTCAACTGTCATTTTACAAATATAAGCCTTTTTCTCTAAAACTAATATGATTAATAGAAAGTATAAGATATTGGCCATCCAATCATAGATTTTAATGAAGCAAGGCATAGGATATAATGAATCTAATAAATATTAGAGGGGGTATGGTCTTCTAGCAAAAATTTACCCATACAGTTGTCCTTGGAACCCATGGACACTAAACACCACCATATTTAATGTTCTGCCCTAATTGACAAATGCTCGGGTTATAGAGATAGCAGGTCAAAAGTTGTGAACACCTTAATGCAACATATATGTCAGGATCTATGCTACTATGTAGGAGACAACTAATATTCTACTTTAAAAGCATTATTCAGAAGAAATTTTAATTCAGTATGCTAAAGATTGTTTACTGTCTGAACTGTATACTTACTAGGATATTTAGTAGTATCTAGATTGATTTGCATCATTTCATATGATAGAAGCTCTAGATTTCTCAATGTGACAATGTATGGGTGATTGTGTATATTTTATTATTTTGAACTTTTATTATTGCTAGGAACAACTGATGAAAAGAAGCTGATAATATGACTTAAAAGTACATGAAATGATTCAATGCTTAGGGGCCTTAAATTGAATCACTGATAACTTGCTTATGTAATCTGGCAGGGTAAAAATTGAAGAGAAATTTGGTGAAATTTGTAATCAAATTGGCAATGGAGTCGCATCACTGGAAGATCAAGACCAAAAGAAATTTCTGAGGATGAAGCTTCATGAATTGGTGGATGAAATTGTTGGCACAAATAAGAACAGGTTATATAAATGTGAGAAATGCACTTCTCACGTTAGTAATAACTGTTCAAAGTTGTTAGCATTGGGCACTTGTGTGCATAAAAACATAGATGAGAGAAACAACAAGAGCCCTAATTTTCAAACGGAAGTTCCTTGTGAAGGATCTAACATAGTTGATGGGTTCAAAGAAGATAAAAGCTTTGATAATTGTTCTGGTGTCAGTTCTAGGTGCCACATTAAAAGGGTAGATACTCCATGCAAGAAGTATGAAAATGGATACGGGCATGGCACTTTTTGCGGTGATATATGTTGTAATTTGTGCATGTGTCAAAGTTCAGATTTACATGATAGGTTTTTTGATGGGAAAGAGGAACCACGCAGGGATATGCTCCTTGAAAATACAATGCATAACAGTTCTATTCAGAGACAAATATCAAATTTGCAAGTTCCTTTAGGAAATGTCAAAGTAGACATCTCCAGTGTAAAAGTTTTGTGTTGCAGTCTGATGTTTCTTCTGAGGAATTTCACTTAAAAACGCAATGCTTAGCAGACAGAACTACAAATCATGATAGATTATACTGTAATCATGAAAAGGTAATGCAATTTAGAAGAAGTTGTTACCACAATCAAGCAGACCCAATGGAATTACCTAGAGTTTCAGGATCAAATGGACTTATTCCCTGGCACCATGACATGCAAAGCTCTCAAAACACCCCTTATCTTTTGAAGTGTCAAAGTCCAAAATCCAGATTTTACTAGAGAATGGATATTCCACTAAAAAGGGGAGAGTCATTACCACAAAGGAACTACCATAACTACTTGCATTTGCAATCAGAAGTTGGTCCTAATAATGTGTCCAATTATAATGGAATCACAAGACACATCAAAGTGTATTCAGACTATGAATTTTCTCCTTTGGTCTCTAAGCAGTGGGCTTCAAAAGGAACACCGTCGGATGTTACTGAACTGCCAAAGATGCCAAGGGGTCAAGTTGGAGATGTACTCATTGCTTTAAGGCATGCAAAAAAAAAGATTCAAAGATCCATTGAAGTAACAAAAAACTCGAGGACATCATGGTCTTGACCTCTCCAAATGGCTTCAAGAGGAACACCATCAGATGTTACTGAACTGCCAAAGATTCCATGGGGTCAAGTTGGAGATGATCTCTTTACTTCAAGGCATTCAATAAAGCAGATTAAAAGCTCCATTGAAGTAACACAAAACTCTAAGGACACTAGGTCGATCTCTCCAAATGGCTAATTTACTAGTATGCAATCAATCCCAGGATAGAGTTCTGCAATCACTCTCCAAGAAAATCATTTTTTAGGTCCACATGTAGATTGTAATAAAAGATACCTGGCAGTAAGAAGAGTTACTGTAATTCTTATACAGCAACTGTGGCATTCACAATAAATCATACAAGAAAATAACTGTGTGCTTGTGCACTATGTCTTATTCTTTGTTGCAAGATGTAATGCCTATCCACAACAACTAGCAGTATATATCTCTTCATTGTCCACCTTTCTTAGTGGATTGATATTACATTTTACTAGTAATTGTAATGATGGTTATCAATCCTGTAATGGATAGTCTAGTAAAAATGTGACGATTAAATTGGTCTTCCATGGACTCATCTGTCCGTGATTCATATATTTAAATAGATGAAATGATTTTTTATTGATTTATTGATTTAATGTTTCCTTTTTTATTTGATTTTCCATGCAGGCCATTACCATGTCCGAACTTTCTTAAATTTGAAACTTTAATAAAAACTATTTGATAACTGTAATTCTTAATGCAGGCAATGCTTGGAATTTCCTCACCTGTAAGACTGAACTCCACAATCTACGAGATAAATTGGTAGTTTTCTATCAAAATATGTTTGCAACAAAATTCATACAAAGAGAAGCACACAAATTTAAGCTTTTGTATTAGTACAAACTATTTACTCCAGTTTTCCTTAAGGAGCTAATGTAAAGTATAGCTAGATTTTATGACCATAAATAGTCATGTAGTAGAAAAATATGACTAATCTTCTAGTTAATCAAGTTTTCTTTGAAGAGAAAAAAATGGGGGTGTGCATGCAAACAAGCACTTCAATGAACAAAGGTGGGGACTGGAATTCAAATAAGTACTTTAAAGATGTCCTCCAAGACATGGGCCAACATTACATATAACATCTCTTCCATGTAATCTGAGCATCGGTCTTCTAATGTTTGAACACTGTTACGACCTTTGCAAGCATGTTTTCAAGGCATCAACATAAGGTTCTTGCATCTTGAGTTCAACAATATATGCATATGCAAAAGAAAGATGGGTCATGTAGTAGGATCAGCATTACCTTCCCTATCAAATTTGTTGATATTATGTAGTTGCTAATATCAGTCATAATGCTCCGATTCTTGACTTATGCTAGGCCATAATAAATACATGATTAGTAGCAGAGCTGTCCACCGGCAATGTCATTTTCCTGATAGTAGGTTGAAAAATGAAATTGCTTAGGATGGTGGAGGAGAAAGTCCAAAATGGGTGGATTTTAGAACTAGAACACTTACAGCAATATGAGCATAGAGTTTATACATTAGAGTTGAATTACTAACTATTAGGGAAAACCTTGATTGGAATTTAGTTGTAGTGAGCAACTCTAGCAAGCAGCAAGAGAGAGAGAGAGAGAGAGAGAGAAACAATAGTAACAAATATCATACATGTTGCTCGAGGCTTAATATTCTTTCCCGGCATGAAGATGTTCGAGAGTGAGCATTCCTTGCTGTGGGTCTTTGAAATTCTTGTCTCTGAATACCCTTCAGGAAAAAAAAACAACATCATTTATTGAGTTAAACAAGGATGGATTGCATTCTGTTGGATGGAGTCCAAACCTTAGTTTGAATCAACGAATAAGAGAGAAAGTACCTTGTCATCATTCCCAGTTCTATTTTTTAACAGAGAGAAGCTATTGCTCTGGGCAACAATGGATTCCTTCTCCCCACCATGATATGATAACCTGTCAGGGTAGCACACAACACAAGAACAATGAACTATAATATAAATATAGTATTATGTTGTTGCCATTAAGGGGAGGGTGGCTAAAATAAAGTAATTTTTTTGTCTTGTAGAAAATGTTCAAATAGCATGGAAAGAAAAGTAGATAGGATGGTACCTTTTAGTTTGGAGTTGGATGCTTTGGGAATCATCCATCTCTCCTGTTACATTTCATTACTTATGACTTAATGCTTTATCCAAAACAGTTTATAAAATTTCATTTTTACTGGAGTTTGGTGAAGCGAAAAATCTAGAGGGGACACAGTTTTAGTTTTTCTTTTAGATTGTTTTAGGACTTTTGAAATTTTTAGATACCCTCAAAACCTCTAGGACATGAAAAACTATCTTTGAAACTTTAAGTTATAAAACTATGCCAACCATCATTTTTTTGCAGAATTTCTACTTAAAACTTATTTTTGCACCCTCTTGGATAGGCAACCTGCCTTACTCATTTATCATTTATCCTCAACATGCCAAAACTCTATGGACATTGATTTGATTCATATGAAAGTGATAACATAACTTTAAGGTCTCTAGACTGGAATGACTTTAGAATCCATTAATTAAAAAGGGAAAATGAATTGCAGAGTGCACTCTGCACTCAGTGGATTCTAAAGTCCCCAAATAAAAAAAGGCTTCCTCCTCCTGTGTAAAATTCTGGCCCCCTTAGGCAATTTATAAAGACTATTCACAACTTGTGTTACAAGCATTTCCAGATAAAAAGTTTTCATTGTGTGTCAAAATCCTGGTTGACTTAAGGAATCTACAAAAGCTCCATGAAATACCTTCACCTTTTCATTTTTTCTCCGTAGCTTATTATTTTATTTTATTCCTATTAAGAAAATTTCAAAAGCTTATTACATATGCATTTTCCCTCACACCTTTAAATAACTATGCACCTAGAGAATACAGGGGCACTCCTTTGGTTTGGTGTCTACGTGCATATATTTATGTGCATTATAGAAGGTTCACTAAATCTAAAAGATGTATTCCATGCATTGAACATAGACATTCATCTGCTTACAGATTTGATGGGCAGGGAAATTTCTTTAACAAGGATTGGGATCTGAGCGAAGGGGAGGGTGGGGAATTTGGTTGATACCATGTTGAGCTGCCGAGATCTACTCAGAGACTGGCAGTGGCTGCACAATACTTGATTGTTGTTCTTTTCCCACCTTTGAAGCTTCAAGATATCCTGTCTCTCATGAGCAGTGGGCCCTTCTGTGGGAATGCAGATGGTGCTCTTGTGTTTAGGGTAAATTCCATAGGCCCCACTGTCAGCAAATTCACCCAAAGGCTTGCTGCTAGGATCAGTGAGAGTACTGTGATTACAGTGTCTCTGGGTAAGGTGCCAAGGCTGGTATTTTCTCCGATGGGCCAGTCTCTTCTTTCTGAGATCCCCAGTGTGGAGAGTCCTTCATCCCAGGCCCACTATGGGGGAAAGGAGGAGAACAACTCAAAACATACCATAGATACCAATGGAATTGTCATAAGAGAGCATGTGTTGGAGTTGCTAGGGTCTCCAATCTCCTTGTGCACATTGTGGACACCCATGTTGATCATCTACAGGATATAGTAACCAGGCTTGAGATGGAGTTGGATACAATAGAGCTTGAATTGGATAAAGGTAAGCAACTCTAACATCTTTGCTCTCTTTGTTCTACTTTATACCACCAATGATTTTTAAGTTTAGTTTTTCATAATGAACAATTCTCAATTTTAATGCCTGGTAACCAAAGTGACATTGATACAGTTTGTTCTCGTAGCAAAATTCGGGATTCATTTCAGAAAATTGCTTCTCGCCCCTTTCTTTCAAACAAATTTTAATCCTTTATCCATTTTGGTTTCCTTAAATACAATTGTTTCTTGATTGCAGAATGCTATATTTTCCATTTCTTAGCTTCTGTAATCTCTAGAATATTCTGGATTTTTACTGTAAAATTGTAAATACCACCTTAAGAACCAAGTATATTCTAGATTGTAATTCTTGCTTTTATCAAGCCCTTCTAGCTATAAGGGATTGGGTAAACAGCTGGGGTAATTGTTGCAAAAGTTGTTTTATGAGAAACAACTACATTGAGAATTTTGAAAGAGTGGTTCTATGTAAAAGCCTCCCTTGGGTAAATAGTTGGGGGTAATTGTTGCAAAAGTTGTTTTATGAGAATCAACAATATTGGGAATTATGAAAGCGATTCCATGTAAAAACAAGCCCATCTTGTAGTTTTGAGACACTGCCCTATTATTTGGTTTGTAAGAGATACCAGTACTTGTATATTAGAATTTAGCTGAAGTCATCTAACGGATGCCTTGGTATTAGCTAATTTTGACAGAAATTCTGGAAAACAAACAATTTAAAAAAAATGAAATTCATTATGCCAGGTTCATTTATCACATACTCCAATTGTATTACGATTTTGAAGATATTATAACTTGATACAGTTGAATATTTCAGTAGAATTCTTAGTGTTGTTCAGTAATAAGTAGAAGAAATCTAAACAAATGATAAAAATAAAATCCTAAACAGTATTCAACATTCAAAATAAGTACAACTAATAAATTACCGTGCAAGCATCACTGGGAATACTATTCAGTCAAATGCTCCTCCTTTTCAGTCTGGAAAGAAAGGGAAAAATAGGGCTGATAAAGAGATGAGAAGTACAATTTTTGGACCCTGTGCCTACAAAGGATGTCTAAAGTCAGAGGTGAAAAGGTATAAAGTCAATTCATTCATTCTTCCGACTAAAGGTTAATAGCAATGGTATACTGACCCCATTCGATCTAATAAGTTATGGTAGTAGTTCCTAGGGTAGTTCTGAGGATTCCGGAGTGGCCATACCTGGCCCTAAAGTACATGTGTCCCAACTGTTTTGGTTTAAACCACAGCTTCCTTTCCCTTAGCAGACTTAGCCCGTGGAGTTTATTTGAAAGTAAGCCCTAAGGTCAATGATGGTGGAACATTCGCGCGCGGTCACCGATTAGGAGTAGTAATTTCTGAGATGGGCCATAGAAGTTGGGGGTAGGTTTTCCAACGGAAGGAATGATAAGATAAGCATGTGCTCTTCAACAGAAGGAGGTTCATTGTTTCGTTATTACATCTGCTACATTCTACAAGAGGGCCGTGTTCCGTCATCCACCCAATTAACAGCATATATAATTTACCAAACCACAGAACACTGCAAGAGAATGGAAAAATGAAATTGCATAACAAATTTGCAATAGAAATGAAATTGCACGGAATGAAATCCAGGAGCAGTGGGAAAACAAAGTACCTGTTCTTTTTTCCTCTTCTTTGGCTCTTTGAATCAAAATTCCTGCAAAGGTATTCCTAGAAACAATGCAACTTCTTTGTGCAAATCCAAATAGTGCAAATCCTTTAAAACCGCAAACTAAATGTGACCAATAAACACCATTTATGCGGGAGGGAGGGGCGGTCGCCATGACAAGATGTTCAAACACCTCCTCCATGAACAACAAGCTATCTATGGGGTTTAATAAATTCAGAATAAATGCCAAATTGAGAAAACTGAGAAAAAAATAGAAGCCATCCTCTGATCATCTCACCAACCCTAGAGTCACTTCACATTTCGAACGGGCTCTTTCATAGGACGGGCTCTCCAGAAATCACCTCACGACACTCCAGAATCGCTGGACAATTACGGTTCTGACCAACTCAAGAGTCACGACTCTCCAAAACCAAAAAACCTATGAACAATGCGCAACCCAAGAGAAGACATGCAAAACCTATGAACAATGCTCAGCCCAGGAGAAGACACCATGCAAAGAGGTGAAAAACATGCAAAAAGGAACACTAAAACTTGCAGGGTGAATACCCATAGTACTTCAAAATGCCCAGAGTTTATTGCGAAATGGGAGGACAGAGCAAGGCACCAACTTGGGGATGGGGGTTAAGTGGCAGGTCCAACCATCAATGCTGTCACTTGCGGAGGAGCCCTCGCTGATAAAAACGACGACCTTTACCTCCCAAAGATCCGAAATACCCAGCAAAAGTCAATTTGAAGACACACGGAGAACCAGCGGATCACGAAGCAGACACACGGACAAACACGGTTGGCTGAATAGACAATGATATGAACAGTGGTTTCGAAAAGAACTTTAGAGAAAAAAGCCTTACGGCGTAATTAATTTTTGATCAATAAAGTTGAATGATGATTTTAATAAAAAAAATATAGATTCAACTTATGCAATGTTGACATTTTCTTTTTGCTTGTATGTTAATTTAACATAATTCTTACCCCATTTTAAGTTAACATAATCTTATAATAAAAGTAAAGCACATTTTTATTTCTTAATATTTATATTGTGAAATTTGGGTAGAAACGTAATTGTATCCTCTGATTGAAAATATACTTGATCATTAGAAATAACATTTTTTGTGTAATGTCATACACAATTTGGTGGTTTATTTTCTAAACATAACACAAAATCCTCAAGGGAAAATTCCCTATACCACAAAAATCCTGAATAGCATTTGCTTCCAGGTTTTTTCCTCCTCAGGGATGTTGTATCTTCCTTTTTATCATTAACTCATCCAACATTTTTTCTTCCTTTATAATAAGTGTCTTTACAATGCCTCGGGACTAATTTTTTTAATGGTGTTGTACTCTAAGAAATGTAGCTTCCCAAGGATGGTTCACAATAAGTTAGTCACCGTTAACAATTTGTCAATGTCCAATAATATGCATGGATGTTTTTGTTATGTACAAACAAGATCATTAAACAAAGGATATCTCACTATCACTCAAAAAATTATGGGTGATACATATAATTTCCATAAATTTAAGAGAGGGCTCACTTCCCAAACTTTTACAGTGTGATCAATCTATTTTTATATGGATAACTTTTTTTCTCCTTTGGACCTCTTAAGATTAGTCTTCCTTCATCATGTGTTTATTATACTTTACAACTTATCACATATTAAAATTTATTTGAATGAATATATATATACTCTATCATTTATAAAAATTCCATTTCAAAGACATGCCCTCCAAATTGAAAGTGAAATCTCCAAATTGTTTTTATTTTGTTAATACAAAAAAAAACTGATATTATTTGTGTTGACAAAAGTTGATGATTTGGTTAATTTTAAAATACAAAATATAGAATATATATCTTTTGTATTAATAAATAGTTGTAATTTAGTTAGTAAAAAAATACTAAATATAAATTATTTTGTAACT
>LPNX010468394.1:37582-51254 GCA_001517045.1 Pseudotsuga menziesii | reverse complement strand
TAAAGTGGTCCAAAGGGGGTAATGAGTCTGCAGCGGGACAAGGGAAGGCCATACAATGTGTGATTCACCTAGTGTGGTGAAATCCGCTATAACAACAAGTATAGCCATAGAGAGATCATGTTTTCTATAAGCTTAATAAATTAAATCCCTAAAAATGCAAAATTGAAACCCTTTCATGGATGGATTTCCCTACCTTCCTATCAAAACAAACATCAGTGATGTTTGAACTCAAATGAACATAGAAAAAATCATCTTACTTTCCAATAACACCATATGATCATGTGCATAACTTGGATTAGGTCATTCAGAAGATGCAATGAATTTCCTCCACTTCCTCTATATTTATTCTTGCAATCAAGGGAATTAACAACATTGTATTTAGTTACATTTTGTTGGGTTATATATACTTTTTTTAACTCTACAGGAGAGGGAAAAAAATCCATTATTAAGTTTCAATCATGCAATAGTTATAAGATACACAAATTGTGAAACTTAAATGATACCATTTCATGGTAGCGATAACACATAGGGTATCGAAATACAGATTTAGATTTTCACATATATTAATGTCAATTCTAATACAATATTAAGATTGATGCCTTGCATATAAGAATTGAAATTACAATTATGGATGTGACAAATATAACTCAATCTAAAAACTATTCTTAACTGGAAATGTGAAAATCTTAAAGAAGAATACAAAAAATTGAAATAAATAATTAGTTAAGAAATATTGATCTAACTTGTCTTGGTTCTAGTGAGCCAAGAAAGATTGATCTCATTTTTCTTGGTTGTCATAGGGAAAGGTTTGATTGAATCTTAATACCCACCTAAATCCCAAAATAAATAAATAAATTCTAAAAGAGAAGACTTTATAAGTTCAGTGATTTGGAGGTATAAATCAAGCCCATGATTTGGAGGTTATTCCTTAGAAGAAGTTAGGATTGATATGAATCCATCCCTTGATTTTGAGGTTATTCCTTAGCATAAGTTAGGATTGATATGAATTCACAACATGATTTGGAGGTATGAATCTATCCCGTGATTTGGATATTATTTCTTAGCAAAAACTGGGAATAATATGAATCCAACACATGATTTGGAGGTATGAATTGAGCCCATGATTTGGAGATAAGAATCCATCCCATGATTTGAAGGTTTTTTCTCAACCCACCAAAATAAAGTAACCCCCAATATTTATATTACTATATCAAATTAAAAATACCCCCTTAACCCCTTAATACGGGGCAATATATTTTTGAGCTTTTTAGGAGTCTTCAAACCCCCAATATGAATGGACGTGATATGATATTTCCTTGATAGTGAACCCCCCCTGAATTTATGACTTTCATTGATGATTACAGTCGAAAAAAATTGGATGTATTTGTTGAAACAGAAATCTCAAGTGTTTGATGTATTTAAAAGTTTTAAAGCTATGGATGAAAAAGAGAATGATATGTTTATTAAAGTATTGAGATCATATAGAGGATGTGAGTATATGTCAAATTAATTTATGGAATTTTGTAAATATTATGGAATTAAAAGACAATTTACTGCTCACTACACTCCACACCAAAATGGAGTAGTAGAAAGGAAGAATTGAACCATTATGAACATGGATCAAAGTATGATGAAGGAGAAGAATATTTCAAATGAATATTAGGGAGACGTTGTTACTTATTCAGTATACATTCTGAATAGAAGCCCCATGAAGAGTGTGAAGGATCGTGTTCCTCAGCAAGCTTGGAGTGGTAAGTGTAGCAGCATATCTCATTTAAGAATTTTTGGTTGTGTAGCTTATGCACATGTACCTTAATAGATGAGGAGAAAGTTAGATGAAAGAAGTCAGAAATGTATTTTTGTTGTATATAGTGAAGAATCTAAAGCATACATACTTTATAATCCCATCACCAAGAAATATGTTATCAGCAAAGATGTATTGTTTAAGGAAGAAGAAGCATGGGATGGGAGTATTGATAAGTTGGTTGAAGAGGACATTGTTACAGCTCAAGCAGGAGATGAAGAAGATGATCAGGTCACACATGGAGTCCAATCAACTCCACATACACCAGCAGTAACAACACCAGCCAGAACGCCTAGAACTCATGAACGCGGTGAACCATCAAATATTGGTGGACGATAAGGAACGTGATCAGAGCTAAGTAATGAATCCAATCCTACATTAGCGTCATTAAGAAACAAAGTGAGAGGGCAGAAGACTAGAAGTTTAAGAGAATGGTATGATCAAAATGAAGAAGTAGATAAAGTTTCAAATTTTGTATTTATAGTATGTGATCCTGTAGATTTTGATGAGGCTATTAAAAAGGATTTTTGGATAAAAGCAATGGATGAAGAAATTGGTGCCATAGAAAGAAATAATACTTGGGATCTTATGGATTTTCCTGAAGATAAAAATTGTATTGGTGTCAAATGGATTTATAAGACTAAGTTAAATGCTGATGATAAAGAAAGACTTGTAGCTCAGGGGTTTAGTCAAAAACCTGGTATTGATTATAATGAGACCTTTGCACCGGTGGCCAGACTTGATACGATAATAATGGTATTAACTATTGTTGCTCATAATAAATGGTATGTACATCAAATGGATGTAATGTCTACATTTTTGAATGGATCTTTAGAAGAAGAGATTTATGTGAGACAACGTCCTCGTTATGAAGTTGATAGACAAGAAGACAAGGTCTACAAATTAAAGAAAGCATTGTATGGATTGAAGAAGGAACTGAGAGTATGGTACAAAAGAATTGATGAATACTTGAATAGTGAAGGATTCATCAGAAGTCCAAGTGAGCCAACATTGTATACAAAGGTAAACCAAGAAGCTAAAATACTGATTGTTTGTTTATATGTGGATGATTTGATATTCACTGAAGATATTTCTGTAGATCAGTTCAAGAAAGCCATGAAAACGGAATTTGAGGTGTCTGATTTAGGAATGATGAAGTATTTCCTTGGTATTGAAGTAACTCAATTTGAATATGGTATTTTTATAAGTCAAACTAAGTATGGAAATGGTGTATTGAAAAGATTCAGAATGATTAATTGTAAGCTAGTTGTAACTCCAATCGCAACTGGCACAAAACTCAGTAAGGAAGATGATGGGTCAAAAGTTGATCCAACGTTGTATAAGATACTGCTTGGAAGTCTCATGTACTTAACTACAACAAGACCTAATATAATGTTTGTCGTAAGTCTAATTTCGATATTTATGGAATCACCAAAGAATACCCACTGGTAGGATGGAAAGAGGATTCTAAGATATATTGATGGAACAACAAATTTTGGTATCGAGTATACATCAACTTCATATTTTAAATTGATTGGATATACTGATAGTGATTTTGCAAGTTCTATTGATGATAGAAAGATCACATCAAAATATGTGTTTAGTTTTGGATCGAGATCAATAGCATGGGTGTCAAAGAAGCAGCTTCTATAGCTGATTTTACCACACATGGTTAATCGCATGTTTATGGCCTTCCATGTCCCTCTATAGGCTCTTTAGACCCCATGGACTGATATTGTACTTTGATGTTTCCAAGCTCATCCCTAAAAAACACCTCTTTATTGTTGTACGCGACTTTTAAACCCATACTCGCATGTATACGCAACTTTTGACCTTAAACCTGCGTAAATCAGGATGTGTGCAAA
This sequence comes from Pseudotsuga menziesii, assembly GCA_001517045.1. Taxonomy (NCBI): domain Eukaryota; kingdom Viridiplantae; phylum Streptophyta; class Pinopsida; order Pinales; family Pinaceae; genus Pseudotsuga; species Pseudotsuga menziesii. The sequence continues at coordinate 47,585 of LPNX010468394.1, read as the reverse complement.
AATCCAAATACTTTTGAAGTTTTCCTTCATGTGTGTCCCAACCACTTGACTCTTGGCCTTCCATATGCCTCGAGATCACTCGGATTTGACCCTCCATTACCACTTTGGAGTGCTATATAAGGAACCCCTTGGATACATTGAAGGGGAGGAATTGAAAACCAAGGAAACTATAGTCCATTGTTTCCATAGATTGCATATACTTGAGTCTACATCCCTTTGTCCCTTTGGAGCACTTTGTGTTCTTCCCAAGCTTGCCTTTTCTTGTGAGCTTGCTATCGAGAGATGGAGAATTCAGGTGGTGGAGGCCCAGGTGGAGGCCCAGGTGGAGGACTCGGTTTCTCTGGTTCATAGATGTGTCGACAGAGGTTGTCACTTGTGTAATATCTGATTTGATTAATAGAAATATCTTTTCCTATCTATTAATGTGCATTTAAATGAATATTGAATCCATGGAAGTGTTTAATTTCTTATATATTGTTGATTATATATGTTAGACTAGATCTAACACCATATTATATAACATGCTTGTCTTGTTTGTTGTTGTTGAAAGAAAATTGCTAACACACGCGGGATTGAAAAAATCTCAATGGGGATCTACTTCAACCATTTGGAATAAGGTATGATTGAAGATCCTTTAGTGTTAGATGTTTGGTTTCTCTTGCATATTGGGAAGAGATTGATTTCTCGTGTTTAGCTATCTATTGTGGTACACCCCAATCCATAAGAAGTTTCTCTTCGTAACAACATCACATAGTGACGCTATCCTCTACTGAGGAAGAGTATGTTGCAGTAACAACAGCTACATGTCAAATTGTATGGATGAGAATGCCTCTTTCTAAGTTACAACATGAACATAATGAACCAACTCAAATTTTATGTGACAATAAATCAGCTATTTCACTATCAAGAAATCACGTCTTTCATAAAAAGAAGTAAGAATATTGATACAAGGTATCATTTTATCCGAGAACTCATAAACAACAATGAAATCAACATGGAATTTCCTAAATTAGAAAATCAGTTTGCAGATCTATATACAAAACCATCGGGAAAAGAATTGTTTGAGCTTCATAGGAAAAACATTGGAGTTTGTAAGCTATAACAAAAAATTAGTATCACAAAATTTTGTTTTTTTTATTAGTGAAGTAATTAAGGGAGAGAATGTTGGAGCTGTTAATTACTCCACCACCTAGATTTGTGGCCGCCGCAACACTGAGACTATTTAAATCATTTACAGAGAATTTTTTTTTGTATAAGCGAAGGGTCAGTTAGTAATTAATGACCGACTTAGTTGAAATACTATATATATCCATCTTCTAATCATGATTTACACAGAGTGATACATGGAGAAACACAAAGAGTTGAAACTCAGTCTGCAACTTGTTAAAAAGCCAGCTGTGACAACAAGCTGTGAAAGTGTTGTAAGTGTTGATTTGAGCTCTTAGTGAAGTTTAAGTGTTGTTGAAGTAGAGAGCTATACTCCCCTACCATCCCCATAATTTGTTACTATGGAATAGGAGTATTTTAACTTGTCCAATATTTCATTTTGTTTCATAGTTTGCCAACGTAACTTGTGTTTTGATTCCCGAAATATGCATAGAAAGAGAATTGTTTGAGGAGACCAATTCATTTATGGAAACTTGTAATTGGTCAACATGTCTTCAACAGGCATAGTCATTGGTAACAAATTTGTGTGCAACCATTTCTCTAAGAGCAATATTTGTCCAACTTATTTGTTCTGAGACAATGTGTATCTTTTTACCACTATTGCTCATTTGAGGATCTTCTTTAGCCAAAACTAGAGGGATAGCTTTAGACTCTTTCTCTTCTTCTTCTAGCAAGTTACTTTTAAATGGAGGAAAGGTAGAGGTGGAATGAAGGTGTTTCCTATCAATGCTTTTACATTTATGCTTAGGGATTTCCATTCCTTTTATCTTTGAACGTTTTTTTTTAGAGAGATTTCTCTTCCATTGGTAGAAAGAGATCCAACACTTTTGATCAAGCATATAGCTTTTCCATTCTTGTGCTAGGTTTTGCTTTTGACCTGCACGGACTGATACATTGCGTGAGTTGATCATTCTTTTCATCCAGTCTTTTTCTACCTGCCATTTCTTACAGCCTTTCATGAGGGTGAAGAATTTATGCATTTCAGGGATTGAAGGATTTTGGATATGAGATGATAGAGGGTTGTTAAAACTATAGTCATGAATGATTGTATTGGCTTGTTCAATATATCCTAACCCATATTTAGGCATACGAGGAGGTCCACAATAGCTAAATATTTCTTTGACTCAAGTATCATCAGTCTCTAATGCAGGGATAGAGTGCATAATTAAAACATAATCGTCATGTAGAAAACTGATATCAACGCATTTTGGATGAGGACAAGGTTCCCTAGATAAGGTAGGTGGTGAGATATTAGTCCGTGGGTTGTGATGTGGATGGGGATCATGCCTTGGTTCAAACAAAATGGTCTATCGTGGTCAGAAATGTGTCACCATGCTGGGCTGCTAAACTCTGAAGGGATATGAGTTGAGAGCAATCTTGACATTGAAGAGAAAAAAGGACGGGTCCAAGAGAGGATAGAAGTGGTTGCAAAGAAGGGCGGAAGCAACGTTCAAGAAGAGAAGATATTGTTGGAGGAAATGATATAATGGCAGAAGTGGAACCTTCATGAATGTTAGCAGTAGTAATTGCACGTTGTTTTGGAACACGAGGAGTGTCAAAAACCCAATGTAAAGGAAAAGATAACTGGTCCCATTTGGTGTTCAATTTTTTTTATTGAAGGGATAACTAAGTACCAGAGTACTAGCTTGAGAATCCTGTATAGGGGTATGCAAAACGGCAGGGTACATGGTATTAGTGTGCAGAAAACAACCTCATGTCTGAATGGATATATTTGTGCGTTTACTCCTCATATCAAAACGAGATGTTTTGATTTGTAGCTGTGCATGGATATATTTGTGCGTTTCCTCCTCATATCAAAACGAGATGTTTTGATTTGTAGCTGCAGAATATCAGCTCGATGCTCATCAAAAGAGTAAACTGAGAAATTAGGATAACAGTCAAACCACATAGGACCGTTCGATAAGGGAGCAACGCCACCACCAATTAAAGACTCTGTGAATTTATTATAGGTGAGATCGCGGACTGTACAGAAGACAAAAGTATGCAAGCCTTTATGTGTTAAAGCATTGATACCTACTCAGATGCATCATAAATGAAGATATTTGGTACCATGGCGCTTAGCTTATGCTTGGATTTCTTTGGGATCCAGTAGGGCAATAGTCTGAGTAGTATCACAATTTTCTTAAACCTAAGAGACTGTTTCTTTTACTTTAAGACGATTAAGACGACTAACAGTAACAGCTTTAAGATGAAACATGTGTAAGTCTGAATAAACTTGGCTGGTGGTTCACTATACGACTGTTAGTTATTCATTGATCAACAATTTTAAGAATTTGTTGAATTAGTGTAAACTTATAAAATAAAACATTGTGTGTGATGTAAGACAGTTCCATCTCAACTTTGTGCGAGCAATTTTGTGGGTGTAAATTCTCTGATTTTCTCTCTCTCGAGTCTGTTATAGTAGTTTATTGGCATGATCGCCGTTCATCTTTTCTTAGAGGCCAACGAGAGACAAGTGCCGAGGGTATGCATAACGCGTTTCCCTCTTAAATCGTAAAAGTAAGATCAATAAACCAACAAGCCAAAATCATACAAATGAGGTATGTTAGACAAACATAATGTTTTTGGGCCTAAGAAAGCAAAACATCTCGAATCGTAATGGGACCAAACGAAAGATTAACCACCCAACCTACAAGGAGATTTTTTTTCATCCAAATTTCTTACTATCCAAAAACCTAAAAATAAGACATAAAATAAGAAAATTTATGAAACATTTTCATATATTTTTAAAAACATAGCAGTTCTAAAATATATGGTAAACTTGTAAAAGAAAAAAATCCAAAACGATATTCCACTGCCGGGAAAATTAAAAAACAAATTGAAAGTACGTCAAGAACTATTTTCTGCGATAATATTTTGAATGAATAATTTACGCCAAATCCTCGCTAAAGTCATTAATACTGTTGTCAAACCATGGTTGTTTCATTCAATAGAATTTTTTAGTAATGTTTGGTTTGTTTGTAAAGCACGAAGTCAACCAGAGCATCGCACAAAGGAGAAGGACGTAACAAAATCAAAGGCTTCCTATGGTGTAGAATAGTTCAGAAGTGGAATGGTTCCGACGGTGCAAGTAAACCTTACCTAACAGGTCCATCTGTTGTTTTTTTAAAACTGTGATGTAAACAACGAGTAGTTTTTTTTAAATTAGAGTTTAATCGGGTGTAAACGAATATTATATATATATATAATTATTGATTTCAGACTCTAATTGATTTTATTACTAGATGAAAACATCGCACTTTTATATAAAATGTTAAATCTTTCAAACAACAAATCCCTTGACGAACTTATTTAATTTATTTAATTGAAAAGTTTACATTCTATTTTTATTATGCAAAGCTGCCGACCATGGATCCACTCATATAGCACATAAAAAATTAACAACACAGATAAAGACAAAAATGACTTAGTATTGTAAAGAAGTTTTGGGCGTGCAAAAATCTTAACCAATCCAAATATTTTGTGGGGTCTGAATATAATTTCTTAGTACTTAGCAATATTCAATCAAACACGTTGAAATATTCTAACTCTTTCTGCCCCAGGTTCAACCTGCAGTCTTCCTCAGATAATGCAAACAATCCACAAGGTGGTATCTATAATATTTGTGAACAAGATATGTCTTAATTTTCTTTGAAGTTTTCCAACCATCATCTAGCCATATCAAACAATTCCTTCCAAATGGCACAATCATCGTAGATTTCGGTTTGCTCGTCAATTCTGAAAGTCCGACCGGCGGCGGCCATTGTGAGTGTAACAGTCGACCAAATCTCAGTCTCTGACCAAGTCCCCGCTCCTATCATTCACAATGTCTACGCATGTTTGAAAAATGGCGATCAGGAAGCGTTGAAAATGTCTCGACGCGGTAGGCGATTTTCTCTCGTCTTTACCCCTATATATACCCAGCGATTCCATCTAATATAGAATATAGTGTCCATTTCTTGCTATTGTTTATGTTAATATAGTTGATGCGTACATTCATCATCTTTGAAGCAGAAATAGCAGAGCGGTGACCGAGATTCAGAGCAATACAGAAATGGCAGTTCTGAGGCTTTTTTTGACAGTCTCGGCCCTTATTTCACTTTTAAGCCTGCAAGGTGTTTACGGTATGTATAATAGCGATGCAACTGATTTCATTATGCATATAAATCGGTACTAATTGGTTTTGTTAATGCATTTCTGATCATCAGATCAGAGTATGTGGTAATGGAATTAACAATGTAATATAATTTATAGATTACTTAATGTTAGATCCGTATATGATCAGGTGGGATCGTATGTGAAAAGCTGCCCGTGGAGGTCTGCGCGTTTTCTGTGTCGTCTTCTGGCGCACGTTGTGTGCTTGAGAAGTCCATACTGAGGGATGGCAATGTGCGGTATGAATGTCAGGTGGGTTTAATTGTTTAAATCATTCTCCATTAATCTATGTTAAGCAATTATGCCTCTAAGTTCTGCCTAACTTTCTCTTTTGATTGATTGGATTTAACTTATGATGTGTAGACGTCAGACGTTATAGCGGAGAGTAAAAATGGTTTGATAGAAACAGAAGAATGCATTAAGGCGTGTGGGGTGGAAAGGATGACAGTGGGGATATCTACGGACAGTCTAGCGGAACGTTGTTTCACTAAGAAGTTATGCTCCCCCCGTTGCTACAACAACTGCCCCAACGTCATTGATCTTTATTTCAGTCTTGCTGCAGGGGAAGGTACTTGCTCATCCCTATTTAATATTAGTATTATGCATACCCCTGCATATATATGTATACTCAGTGAATATACCACATGATATATAGGTGGAATTGCAACTATGACTATGTACATGTATGCCTTTTATACATTTATATAGCCAATTAAGGATTTATTTGTTTATTTATGATTTGTGAAGGTGTATACTTGCCCCGCCTGTGCAAGGCTCACAGAAGCGGAGACCGGCGGACGATGAACGAGGTTATATTATCTGCTGTTGCTCCTGCAACAATTGGTTTTGGAAACATAAGAATCTCCCCCACTACGGCTCCATCTCCCGTTTCGTCATAATTTGTCTGTTTTGCCATAGTTCTGCTTCTTCCACATGACAACAGCAATGATATAGTTATCTTCAATATCCATTCCCCGAAGCAGAAATAAAACTGAATAAATGTTGGGCTGCATTAGTCTAGTTGTTGAGACGGAGAAGGCTATTTGGGGTCCTTCCTCTCTACTCTCTGGATAACAGGCGTCGTCGTGAAGAGCGACGGGCCTATAATTCAACCCGTTAGTCCACAGTACGACTACGATCTCATGCAAAGGACATAAGTTTCCTTCTTTTAAAATTTCACTTATTTTGTTGACAGTTTGTTATGTATTAGCAAAGGACTTTTTTCTGTTTACATAAAATTGCCTCAGATGTCATTTGTTTTCGTGCAAGTTGTTATGGTTATTGTGTATAACGTCAGATAAGGCTGAGATGGTACATGCCACCAATGAGATCTGTTTGCATCAAATAACGGCAATATACAAATTGTTTAGTATTCATGCCTTTAAATTTATAATTTTCTCTTTAGTATTCCTGTCTTTAAATTTATAATTTTCTGTTTAGTATTCATGCCTTCAAATTTTAAATTTTGGTTTATTCGACATTTGATAGTGGCCCACTTCTTATGGCTGGTACAAACTAACAGATATAGAAAGTGAGAAGCAAGTATAACTATTTTCTTTAAATTAAGATTAAGTAAATATAAATAATATATAACCATATGACTCACCTAATTTACCGATTCATTATTGAAATATCAACTTAATTAATTACTTTTAATCTAATTAATTATTGTTATGAAAAAACTTTAAATTTATAGATATAAAATTAAATTAAAATATAATCTATTTATATAAAATAATTATAAATATGAAATAGGTTAAGATTTATTTAAATTAAATAATTATTTAAAAGTTAGTTTTTAATTGTTGGTTTTGTTTAGAAAGTGATAATATAATTCTAATCATTTTTTTTTATATAAAGTTGACAAAAACAAATTTTTAAAATCATAATTGTAACAAACTCAAACTTTATTTTACTTTTTTGAGGAGATGAGTTAAAGATTTTTTTTAATTTTAACTTAAACTAAACAAATCAAAACATTAACATAATAATCAACATGCCAACATCATAATCAACTATTAAGTATCATTTGCATACTTTTATAGTCATCATAATTTTCATTGAAATAACTTACTCATTGTAGAGCTAAAAAGTGAAGTAAAGTCTTAATGTAACATTATCCATTAAAATAAGTGAAAACTCACATTTACACATCTTTGGTGAAGTAAAGATTCACTATAACATTATCCATTAAATAAAGTGAAAAGGCACATTTACACATCTCTTGCTACATACTATAATCCTTTGATTAGAACCACTCTTAAAATAAGAATCATTATATATTTCACAACTGTTAAATAAAAAGAGATGAAGCCTATAAAGTGCAATTACAAGGACACAAATATACTTGGTTCATCCCAACTAGAGCTACCTCCACAAAAATGTTAATCTTATTATTAATTTATCCATCAAAGAGGATTACAATTCTGCAAAGATATCTACAACCGTAAATAGTTTCATTTTTCTGAAGAGCTTCTTTCATGCTCAACCAACAAACAAAGTGAAATAAACACTTAACAAGCAACTTTATGGATATATTTCCAACCAGGTTTTAGACAAGTATCAAGTGTTATACTTATATAATAAATAATGAAGAGAAAAAACACTCAACTATAACCAAAAAAGTCATTCTTTAACTTTTCTAAAGATTATAATAAAGAGAAGAAACACTCAACTATAACCAAAAGAATTATTCTTTTAACTTTTCTAAAGATTACGCAATAATAGTGTAAAAGAGTTATGCTCCACCCTCCACAATAAACGAAAACCATTGATAAAATTCCACACACTATCCTCTACTAGTGTGTAATCAAACAAAGTCAAGATAACAAAAACAATGGAATAGAGACTGCAGGCTCTCTTTCTTTCTTTTACCGAGTTATAATAACAAAGGTACCGAGAAAAAGTATAAGGTGGAACAGAAATAATTCATGCAACAATATATCCCTGCAAACACTTTCAAGATGGGAACTCGCACTATATAGACCTTCAGAGCAAAAATCAAACCCCTCCTCTTTCCTGAAAACTCTATGTGTCGAGCATACTTGATTTAAGAAACTAAAATAATGAGGTCTACGAACAACATCATAATGCATAAAGCTTACTATATGGATGAAGATACTGTGCTCTGGGAAGAGAGATTTTTTTGATACCCCGCTGTATGAATCGTGGGAGTTTTTTCAAGAAAGGTGTATTTTACAAAACAACCAAAAATGTCTAAAAAATCATTCCAGAGAGCCAAACCACCTCTCCGCCACCTCTCCGCCAAGAGTTTGAGATTTCTTGAATCCTTCACGGGCTCAAGTTTGGCGGGGAACAATTGTGTGCAATATGTGTCATATATGGTATATGGCAGCGTGAGATAGCTATATGATATTTACTTACAACAAATAAAACATGAAAACCATGTTAACTGGTTTCGGATACAAGAAATTAGCTATTACGGTAGAGGGTTCTCACTTCTCTCTCCATTAGGATCCAAAGAACAATAACTGATCCTCTTTTAACTTCAAAAGATGTCAATTTAAATCAGTATAACCAAATAGTAACAAAAGAGTTAATGAAACCTGAAATCCATTCGACAGGTTCGATTTTTCTGGAAAATGAACGTCTCCTGAAATCCATTCGACAGGCTCGATTTTTCTGGAAAATGAGCACCTCGTGAAATCCATTCGACAGGGTCAATTTTTCTAGAAAATTAACGCCTCTTGAAATCCATTTGACAGGTTCAATTAGGAGGGGAGGCGTTCTTTCCAGAAAAATTGAACCTGTCAAATGGATTTCATATGAAAGAATGGAACAAATTATGAAGTGCAAGATCCTCGCATGGGGTTCTTGAATACATCTACCATGTCATAGGATCTGGGTTGTGTGCTTTCTTATGGCGAGCCTGTAATGGAAATTTGAACGCGTTGTTATATGAAGAAAGGGAAAGAGATTGAAATATGAAAATATTATTTAAAAGTTCATAGGAAGGAAAGGAAATGCATTATAATATGAAGAAAAAATTAGAACTTAAAAGTAATAAATACCAAGTTGGCCCTTTTCGATATATGAATGTGTACCCAATACATCCTCCAACATTTGACTAACATTAATTTGTATTCAATGCATCCTCGAGCCTTCAACCAGTGTTAAAAATGTTATTCACGGGATGCTTCCTTATGGGAAGATTGGGTCAGACCCTATAATAGAAACTCAAAAGCATTACAATACTAAGGGGTGTGTGCAAGAAGTTGAGGGTCTCTTTTGGCGTGTTAGATGCAGTACAAAACTGAAAAAACAGACATCCATCAACTTGCATGGATATTTTGAGACACTTATACAATGAATCTCGCGATCAGTAAAAAACAAGAAATGTAGGAAATTGAATGACCTTTCCAAATATATTTTTTTTTCTATTGAAAATGTTGTTAACTATCTAAAGTTAGATATATTTTAACGGGCACTTTTTATTTTTGTGACAAATTATAAGGTATATGTTTTTGTGGGTGCAACGTCTGAGTGTCTAAATGATGGAATAAACTTACGAAAACCGGTATACATATAGAGAACATATAGGACTAGTGCATGACTATTTTTCCAATACTAAAAATAATTTTTTTAATTTTTTTTTTAATTATCTAAGAAATCAAACCTCGAAAACGGTACGTCAATTGTGGGTGCAACATTTGAATGTTTT
>LPNX010468394.1:12582-32582 GCA_001517045.1 Pseudotsuga menziesii | reverse complement strand
CATCATATTCATCTTCATCTTCATCATCTTCATCTTCATCTTCCTTAAAAAGATAATTACTTTCTTTTAAAATTTATAACTTACAAAATATTAAATTAAATTTTCATAATATTTATAAAATATCAATTTTCATGAACCATAAAAATAAAAAATTATTTAAAAATTATTTGACTTTTATAATAACTTGATAAATAAAAATAATTAATGTACTTTAAGTTTAATTAATCCAAATTGATTTTAAGAGGTAGGTCTACTATCTTCATCAACAAAATATTATTATTGTTTAGGATGTTAGATAACAATTTTATTGGATAGACTAACTATCTTAATCAAAAAGATATTATTTTATTAAATATTTATATTAAATTTCTATATTTATATTTAAATTGATTGTATTCTAAATCATGTCTAAGTAATGAAGTATATGTTTATTTCTATCTAACTCATTTAAGTTCCTATGTCCTTAAATTATATATGTCATACTAATGAAGGTTGTGTGTAATTTATTTAAGTTTACTTTCTCCTTATAAATTGGATTTTAGATTACTAATATAAAATGATTTTAGTATATCTAATCTATTTTCAATTATTTATGAATAACTAGTCATGGAACATAAAGTTTAAATTTATATTTTTCTTATAAAAACAATAATAGTTTAAATAAATTTTCTGTATCTTTTTATTTCATTTATTTATAAATGAATATTACCTCACCATATTTTAAAATTTAAATATGTCACATTTTTAAATGATAATCTTGAAATCACTACATCTAATGATTTTAGTTGATATTCTAATTACATTTAGCCGTGCACCCACCCCATTAATTGTGCTTAAACATATCGCGTGCACATTTTGCTTATACGAATCACGTACGCGTTTTGCTTATACAAATCGCATGCACGTTTTGAGACTGTTAAAACAGTGAATTGTCTTTGTCTGAGAGCAACTTCACTGCGTTTTTATGAAAATTCCGATTAACGCGCATTATTTTTCAAGAGCACGAGCCTGCTTGTGGAAATACTCACAATCTACACCATCTCCATCATTCTTTTTGTTATGCAGGTGCAGCATTAAGGACATCTTTCATGGTTGAGGAGCACACCAGATAAGATATCAAGCTTCAATGTCATTTCATGGTGATGGTGGATATAACTTTCATTTCCTTATTATTCAAGAGAACCAAAGGTAAATTTTCCCATAAATTTTCCGTTGGATTTGTGACGTGGGATTTTAGCTATGGGGGGGCCTCTCCCTCCTGTCCATTTCCCGATGACCTCCGTCTACGATGGTTTCTGAAGCTAGGGTTTCGCTCAGTAAGGGACAATGCAGTCATGCCAACGAGGGCCAAAGCTGGAAAGCCACAGATGGTGGGGATGCGGCTGGCGTTGCCATATTTCCCATGCCCAAACACGCTAGCAGGAGTTGACGGAATTCAAAATTGCCGCTCCGTGAGGTTTTCTGCGCACTAGGTCCAAGTCCACCAAGTGTCCCTGAACGGTATCTGGAGGTGACCTGCAACTCGCCATAGATCGATGCTCGGGTCTCCGATCGACGAACCGTCGATTCCGTTGGATTCGTGACATGGGATTTTAGCTAGGGGGGGGCCTCTCCCTCCTATCCATTGCCCGGTGACCTCCATCTACGGTGGTTTCTGAAGCTAGGGTTTCACTCAGTAGGGGACAATGCAGTCACGCCAACGAGGGCCAAAGCTAGAAATCCATGGATGGTGGGGATGCGGTTGGTGTTGCCATATTTCCCATGCCCAAACACGCTAGCAGGAGTTGATGAAATTCAAAATTGCTGCTCCGTGAGGATTTTTGCGCACCGAGCCCAAGTCCACTAGGTGTCCTTGAACGGTATCTGGAGGTGACCTGCAACTCGCCATAGATCGATGCTCGGGCCTCCGATTGACGAACCGTCGATTCTGTTGGATTCATGACATGGGATTTTAGCTAGGGGGGGCCTCTCCCTACTGTCCATTTCCCGGTGACCTCCGTCTACGATGGTTTCTGAAGCTAGGGTTTCGCTCAGTAAGGACAATGCAATCATGCCAATGAGAGCCAAAGCTGGACAATGCATTTCATGCCAACAAAGGCCAAACTTGGAAAACCCTATCCCTAACTAGGGTTTGTTGTTTAACATGCATGGCCCATTACCATAACCCTACCAAGGAAACGCTAATCCTAACCCTAATCTTATCTTACTGTCACAACTCTATTCAGAATCAATCTAATGTCGAACTAAACTTTTTCAAATCCGGTGGACTTATGCTTCAAATCATGTTGATTCACAAAGTTGGTTCTCAGTCTTTGGATTCTATTGTAGTTTCTTTAATGCTGAGTGATTAGTCATTGGGTGCATGAGGTTTGTTGAATAGTTTTGTTGGTTGTTGATGAAATGTGAAGCATGTATTGCACTTAGTTTTATTAAATTACACTTGAACATTGGCTTAACTTGTAATTTAATGAATCCAAACTCACAATTTTTAATTAGATATATCCAATTGGTGTGCAAGTAGTGAGTTCATTGAAACCTTGAAATACATTGTATTGCACTTATATTTATTAAATTACACGAGCAAGAACTTTGACTTTAGTGTGCATGTATTGATATCATTGAAACCTTTAAATATAATAGTTTTTTCTTTTGACATAGTGCATTCATAAGTAATAGATAATCCTCACAAATCAATACAATAGATTGACACAAGAACATGTGGAAACCAATGAACAAATTCAAAGTGAAATGTATCATTTATTTATGACTAAAATGTCAATGTACATGTCTCCAAAAGTACATATATATCCAAAAGTATCAAAAAGTACATATATATCCAAAAGTAACCATAAGTACATGTGTCTCCACAACTATCCAAGACTATCCAAGCCACATGTACATGTATCCAAAACTATCCAAGCCACATGTACATGTAAGTGAAATGTCAATGTACATGTCTCCAAAAGTCCATGTATCCAAAACTGTCCAATCCACATGTACATGTATCGAAATGTACATATCCCATAAGACACATCAAAACTCAAGCTTCCTCTTGTTCTTTCTCGAGGGTGATCCTGTAGGCATAACTATAGGACCAGTGTGCATCTCTGGATCCTGCAAATTAAATATAAATTGTTAAATTCAACTAACTATGTACTAATACATTAGCTCAATAAAATACCATATCTAAATTAACTCAAAAATTATGAAAATGTTAATGGACATTGCATGAAACAATTGTTCATTAATGGACATCTCACCTCAGTGAGAGACTGTGACAAAGGGGATTGTGTTTCTTGTGTAGCAGATGGAGCTGTTGGTTGAACATGAAGGATGGTCACATCCATGGTTGAACCAAAGGGCGCAGGAACTGGTGGTGGTGGTGGTGGCTACAATCACCAAATCTTGAAATAGCTAGAAATGTGCATGAATAAACAATAGACAACAATAACACACTATGTCTATATCATGTTCAAATAGTTGTACCTCTATGTGGCTTGTTGTTATTGCAGATACCACATCAACTGTTGCATCAATAACTCTTGCTGCTAGTGGCTACAATCACCAAATGTTGAAATAGTTAGACATGCATGAATAAACATACGCCAACAATAATAAACTATGTAACGATTATGTTGAAATAGTTGTACCTCTATGTGACTTGTTGCCATTGTAGATGCAACACTAACTACTGCATCAACCATCCCTACAAGGTTTTCAATAGTAAACTCTGGCTCCTGATGCAGTAAACATGCAAATCAAACATTAACAAAACATTTTATGCACTGGATTTCAAGTTAACCAAGAAATATCATCGAAGGATATACAAATTACCATGGTATCATTATCTCCATGGTCGTGGACAACTTCACTCTTTCTAGGAGTAGGCCGTCTCATATACACTTGACCCTTGTTCACATATTGTCTATGAGGAGATACAACTCTAGGAAATGGTCCAGGTGTTTCGGTTGGTGCCTATAGTCAACAAGAGTTCATGTAGTTAGACATGCATGAATCAACAAACATACATGTATTTAAAAAATGACATTTTTTAAATGTCTAAAATGTTTACCTCCATCACTGCTTTCCCTCGTGAAGGATCTGGCATCTGCCTAGATATTTCCTCGGTCGATACGACCATGGATCCTACCTCCATCACTGCTTTCCCCCGTGAAGGATCCGGCATCTGCAAGTTTAATAATTGTAAATATTAGACCGTAGATAACATTAGTGAACTAACATGTACAGTATGTGGAAATTAACAAATTAACAAGTATTAAAAATTGAAATTTTAAAATGTTTACCTCGGTGTGAGATACGGCAATGGGTGCTATAAGAATCTCTCCACCAACCAAGGGATTAGTGGATGGAATGTCATGCCCCTGTGTAGAGTGTGGAACATGATACTCTGGGGCGTCGATGCCGGCATAAAGCATCAACTGCAAGTTCACAAAATTAATATATTAGCTCAAACTATACATATGTGTACAAAGAGGAAAATAAATGAATAATTTATTACAATTAACCATATACATACATCACTCAAAAACCCACTGAAGACAACATCTGACGAAAGACCATAGCATGGATGACCACACAATGTGCACTCGTGAGGCTCAAAAGTAGGCTGGGAATGTGCTGATGGTGCTGCACTAGTAGATGGTCCTGCAGTAGATGGGGGCACTGCACTAGTGGGTGGTACTGCACTAGAATATGGTCCTACACCATGACGACTTGGTGTATGTACCACACCAGGGACAGATATCCCTTCCTCACCCATATGTTGAACCATAGTGCTATGGCGAACAATGGCCCATGCCGAACTCAAAAATGCATCACATGTTTATGGAATAACATGATGTACAGGTGGTACATCTGGCCCAGGAAACTGCCTGCGAGGTGCAGGGATAGGGAGATCAACGTCTCGAAGCCTGGCATTGGGTTGGTTTTGGGGCACCCCCCCACCGATCCCCTGAAACGCTAATATATCAAAATAGTTTATGTGTTTACCCAACACAAACTCTGCATACATCTTCCGAAGGAAATACAAGGGGATTTCCCTCTTGTTGTGTGGTGGCATATCAAAAACCATATACCATCTGTCCATCCAGTTATCAACAAATGGTTGATATGTGCACCACTCGATAGAGATATGTGGCCTATTTGCATTTGGGATTTCCCCCGTGCAAGGGTCCCTAAATAATGAAAATATATGCGCTTTGGTAATTTTCAACTTTTTTATTGCACTGTAGCTAAGCCCATCAGCGTACTCACGTCTTTTTCTTTCTCTATATGAAGTAATATCATATAGTATGTTGTTTGACAATGTAATAGTCTCAACAATTGCATCCAAAGTGGATGCAAGTGAACGTCGAATCCTATCACCACCAGTAAAAGCAGTACTGAGACCTCTCAACTGGGCAAGCTCAATCAATATTTCATCATTGGTGTCCATAGCCGCAACTACAATAAAAAAAATCAATAAGGAAATAATTAGAAATGTATACATGGTATATAATGACATCTCTTCAAAATTGAAAATGTAAATTAAGGAAAACTCAAGTTACAAGCATTTTAATGGCATTCACTTACATACATTTAAAAATTAAAATTAAACATTTAACAATTAAATAGTGAGTTTCGTTCAACTTCTTTCTAGAAGTTAAGGCACTTCTTCACCCTCATTGGTGACTTTTCCATGCACACTTGGGTTTAAACTTCTTTGAATTTAGGAGTGTTATTTTGACATGTTTTGGCCTTTACGTCCCTTGGATATGTAAAAGAAAGGGGCAAGGGACTATTAGGACATGTGAGGCAAGAAAATGGGTGATACAGGGCTGCCACCATATCCTCTAAATATAATTGACTCGATTGTGGTTGGGAACACTCTCACAACGCACTCTAGGTAGTTCATGGGTGTTCACCATTTCCATTGTTGTATAACCATGGAAACCAACCAAAAGTTACATGGAAAATGGAGAATTTGTGGACTGGAGTACATTTGGGTGTAGATGAGCTTAGAGACTCGACATGTAGAAATATATTACCCATTGTTTTTGCTATTTAAAAAAATGGTTGATAAACCTAGTGATGTAGGGGCATAGACTGTTTGAGTAAAGTCATTTATGTCTTTGCTAGATCAAGGGATCTCAGGGAGACCTAGAGTCTCACATGTTTCTAATTTTCTTTATTATGTTTATAGGATAATCCCTTGGGAGATCTAGGGATATGGGTAGTCAAATGTCAGAAAGCTGACATTATGTAAAAAACCAATCCACATTCCAGGCATATGATGTATGGAGTGGTCACCCTTCCTCAACATTTCGTGGCGATTATGACTTTATAAATTGTCATTCATTCAACTCTCAGGATCAAGTAGATCTCTTGAATTAAATGTTGTTGTGAGATTTTATAGCTTATAAATTTACTCCAGTAGTTGTATATGACTCTATGTCATTCTGGGACATTCAGAATGAATAGGTCGATGGATTCACATGGTATTGTTGAGTATTGATATTCTTCTAGAAATTACAATCCCTTTATATAGTCATATGTGTTTTTTATTGTGTCAAAGGATTGTTAAATATGGAATTTTGATCAAGATGAGGGTCCAACTTGCATATTTTGATCACAATTTCCTCTTTCTTCCATTTTGATGATTATATTGGTTTTTAAATTTGGATCCCTCATTCACTATGTATCTTAAAATGTTGGCATTCACCTATCTATGAAAATAATTGCTAGCACAATCATTGCATTTGAAGTTTTGACTATGCATGTTACAGGTGGGCACTCTCACTAGTATCCCAATTCAAACTTTGCATTGTCCATCAAATTCTATGCAAGTTGGGATTATACTTGTGTTTGTTTTATATATTTCTAGCCTTTTGGAACATTGAATATCTATTGGACATGATGTTTTTGATTCTTATAGCCTATTTTAGTTTGAATCCATCAAACATTAGCTTGGGAGTTGTTGGATTGATTATTCTATTAAAAAACAGAATTATAGGTTAAAAATTGACAAAAAAAGAATGCTTTGGGTGGTTGAATTACCTTGGTTGATGACAATTCACCAGTGAAATCTCCTCCCCTCAACCTAAATCATCTCCTCCAACAATCCCAAGCAGTTAACTTGCTCCAAAACGCTCCAATTGGCCTTCGTTTTCACGTTCTTGATTGTTAAAATGGGCTGCGGGTTTCAGGCCCGTGTATTTTAATTTTTTTTTGTTTTACAAATCGCGTACGCGTTTTATAACTACATATCGTGAGTGCATTTTGTAGTTATATAATGCGTACGTAATATGGCTTCCTATCCTACATGTCCCATGACATGTCAGGCTCGGGTTGAACCATAGCAAGTGCTATGTAGCAGAAACGCATTGTATTTTTTGGTAACATGATCTTGTTTTTGAAAACTAGGATTGCATCTAAAAGGTCCCTCATCTTCTTGCATTGACCCTAAGAAAACATTAAACCCTAAAATAACATCTCTCATATGTGGGTTTTGAAATCCACATAAATACAAAAAACAATGTGAAATTGTATTGTATTTCTGTTGTTGTGTTTAAGAGGGATCACTTTGCTCCCTTTGGCATTAAAAAGGATTGATTCTAACCTTAAACAAAAGCTGCAATATGTTTGAACTGAAATGGCCAAGCAAAGAAATTATAAATACAATTACGAGCTTAGAAGGAAATGGCCAACTAAAAAAATCGTAAATGCAAATATAAATTAGTTGACCAAAGAATTCATTCATAAATACAAATTTGAATTGAGAAGAAAAAAGGTTTGTGTTACCTCCACGACAAAGATGTCTCCCCTTGTGGATTGGGGTTCCCATTTTCGCTTCTTCGTGTTGTTGGTGATTTCACATAAACAACTTGAACCTTCACGTTGTCCTCAAATCCTACCAAATATTTTGGCATGTATCAATATTCATTGAATCATATTCAAGATGGAAAATCCATCATTCGTGACAATCATTACACATGCCTCAATTTTATCCCTTGAACCTTCAGGTTGTCCTCAAATCCTACCAAATATTTTGGCATGTATCAATATTCATTGAATCATATTCAAGATGGGAAAGCCATCACTCATGATAATCATTACACCTGCCTCCATTTTATCCATTGAAGAGAGACGTTCCTTGAAAATGACACTTTGAAAGGTATAAAATGTGGAAACGATCAGGGCATGTATCTAGATATCTTACATGTGGATATACCTTTGGTAACCATGCCAACGAGCTGAAGACGGGTCCCTGTATGGTGAGTATTGCACCTATATAAAAATTGCTTGAAAACAAGTCACATCCTACAGTGCAGTTGCATAAATATCTTTTATGTTTATTGGCATGAGTACAACATAACAATCAATCACCAAATTGTGTGAAAACAAGACACAGGATGTATGCATAACTATCAATGACTAGTTGCAGAAATATTTTCAATGTTTATTGCCATAAGTACCAGATAGCAATTAATAAAAAAATCATCGGAAAACAAGTCACATCGTGTCCAGTATAGCCAATAGATATTTTAACAATCAACTGCAGAAATATTCTCCAGGTTTAAATGGCTGATGCATGACTCCACCGTCAATGTGAGCAGGCATTCCCAAAACACACTTCATAACTGAGCCTAATCAAAACTTAACAATTTTAGTCTCTAAGAGCAAATTAATATGGGTGATATATATATAACCCCTGTTGCGACATAATAAAAAAATTATACAGCCTGCATGGACAACGTGAAATCAATATGGGAAACTGTATGATAAAAGATGTTATTTGTTGGGTAGCAATTTGATTAATTTTAGTTACCAAAAGTTGTAATTCTAACCATTTTTTAATTGTAATTCTAACTATTTTTTAAATTTAATTCCAAACATACAAAGTTTATCCACATCAGTCTCTCTTTACTGTTATTTCAATATTTTAAACTCGGGCTTTGAAAATTTCTTCAAAACATAAAACTTTTATATAAATATATCAAAATGCTATATTACACATTACATAACAAAGAAGGAACTCATACACAATCGAATATCAAGGATGTTGAGTCCGACAATGAGAGATGTTGACACTTTAATG
Organism: Pseudotsuga menziesii; assembly: GCA_001517045.1. Taxonomy (NCBI): domain Eukaryota; kingdom Viridiplantae; phylum Streptophyta; class Pinopsida; order Pinales; family Pinaceae; genus Pseudotsuga; species Pseudotsuga menziesii. The sequence goes on along the minus strand of LPNX010468394.1, from coordinate 23,485 downwards.
GAAACCACAATATTATTTGTAAATGCAACAACTATTTGTTATTCAAGGAAGCCATACTTATATTCCTTCCATATTAATTCAAAGATGGTCTATAGAATCATCATCTCAACTACGACTGATGTATGGGTGGAAGTACTCTTCACCGATGATTTGTTTCGAATGAAGATGAAAACAAGTTGAAGGAAGCTCAATTCAAACAATCCATAAACTCCAATATTTTTTTCGTTCTTTGGTTGCACTGATGGGATGGATCTTTTAAAAAGGATGGAATAATATTAAGGTATGAGCGTGGTAAACTATTAATGGAGCCTTAAAATTGAATTAGAAAAACAAACTTAGAATTAACCTATATAGAGGCGGTCGTAAATCCAAAGCCACATAGAAGTACTCAATAGCGTTGAATAGAGGAGAACAAATGGAGTTACTGGCCTGAATCAGGTTTAAATCATACCTACTTTTATTGTATTGGAAAGCTAGTTCCAAGGCAGTGTAATTTCGCATCAAAGTTATGTCTTCATTCTTGCTTTCACCATTTATGGTAACATCAAATGTTCTGGATTCAAACATACTTAGATTCTCGATCTCTGCAAAATACAATAGCTTTAATGACTTGGTCCCTTTTAATGGTTTTAGCTAAAATGGAAAGGGGGCTGAGCTGTTTGCAATCCATGCGCTTCGCATGATAGCTGTTGGAGGAAGGTCTTCGGTATTGTTAGTTGAAATGAACTCATTAGAGCTTGCAAGATATGAATATGTCGGGCCAATATAATAATATGCTCCTGGTAGCAAGAGGCGGTCGAATTTGTCTTGAGGATACCTGATTACCTCTCCGTGCACAATTATTCAATAAAATTTAAAAATATGACAACTCACTAAGACATAAATATTATTTAAAATTCAAAATATATACCTAAAAGTGGAATTTGTACCATCTTTGAATGCCCAATGCAACATTGTTCCTCACTGATCCTGTCTATACATACCATCCTGGAGAGCCCTCATCTCAATACCACTGATAAAGGGATCATCACTCTTGGAGGTTTTGAGGAAGCACACATAGATCACTGTTCCTGAAGTAACAACGATGAATTCATTATAAAATCCAATTCTATCTGTATTTGTTATGTTTTGTACTTCCAACATATCCATTGTCTCAATAGAGTAAGCGAAGCTGGGAAATGTTTGAAATCCACTGTAATTTCTAATGACAAACCAAAGTCTTAAAATATGAGGCAAATTGGGAGCCACATGCAAGTGATAACAAGAATTGTTGAGAGGCTTTGGAAAGAAACATAGACTATGTAAAAAAGAACCCTGAGATTGTTCAGTGGTGTTCCCTATGTCTCTCGTTTCATCGACGTCTATGTAATTAGCATCTGAGACCCACTCTATACCGTTTTGGGTAATGTGATTATTTTCACCTCCGCAGTTTATACTTAGAAACCTTGTTACACCACCATAAAATAATGAATAAAGTCAATGTTAAAGACTAGATAGAATAAGGATCAAACACAGAAAGCTGCCCCCATCTGCCATTTCAATATCAGGTGTGGATTACTATTAATAAACCCCTTCGAGCCCCCACTTTGGCTTAGGCCCTTTAGCTATAGCTAATCAACCACAACCATTGGCTCCGATACCATGTTGAAAACAAATGTCGTGAGGTTTTCTTTAAAAATCAGTATTCCATAGCTAAACAACTGAAATGGAAAATCCGTTCATGGGTTGCATGCAAAGTCGTGGATGTCACATGCCCCAATTTGCAAAACATTTTATGTTTTAAGAAACATTATGTTATATTTTATTATAAAGTTTGTAATTAATGACCAAGTGGGGTCAAGGATAATTGAATGTAATTGCTGAATATTTTATTAATTAATAAATGAAAGATGAGACAATAGCTTAAGGAAGCTTTTAAATGAGTGTTTTACTGGTCACTTGGTGGAGTAAGCTGGGTTGAGAGCAGATTGACACTTGGAAGCATCCTCAAACTACTTATAGTTGTTGCAGGAGGCAAATTCCCTATTTTTGTGGTCATGTTCCCCAAGAAAGTGGAACAAGAGCAGGTGGCTCATTAAGTGAAAACTGACTCAAAAGACCTAGGCATGATAATAAAACTTCCCATTGAATACAGTTGAGGCTTCTCATTCTTGACTTGTGAACATTCTGAGTGAATGAAGTGCACAAGAAAATTTGATGGAGGGGACTAGTTGAAGTTTGTTTTGAGTGAAAAGTGCTGAAGATCTGAACTAGTACAGTTATTCTAAGTTGAGTTCATACTACCGCATGCATAACTGATTTACTGTTGAACACTCAGTAGAGTTGTAGAGGATTACTAAACTACATCTCTCACCTAGTACTTCTATCAAGTGGACTAGGAGACAAGCTTGGGGGTCCTGAGATTTGGAGTTTACCTTTTCTCAAGGAGTTGGTTGGGAGGAACAGATTCCTTAAGCTGTTGTCACCTCTTCTACATTTCCAGGTTCTACATGATTTGTCTAGCTTTCTAATTGTTTATTTACATCTAGAAGGATTAAGTTTAAGAAAAAACATGTTATGTTTATGTTTTGTTGTTGCTAGAGTTAGTTAATGAAATACTTTTACTGTGAAAAGATAGTTAAATGTTGGATTAGATAGGTAAATGATTAGAAGAATTTCCAGTTTTACTGATAGATTTAAAAAAATACCTAAGTGTATTTTTCCACACCTTTTTAAAGGTAGTACTCTAGTACAGTAGGTTAGATTAAATTCAGATAAAGAATCAAATGAAGTATGCATAAATGTGTTTTATTGCCTTCTACAAGTTTCATAAGAGTTATTCATATGTATGTTCTTCCTTTCTATTTAGAATTTTTCCTTAGATAAAGTATTATGTAATAATATAAACAAATCTGTCTCTAGGAAAGATTTAAAAATATAAATATACTTAGTCTCTGTATTTACTTACACAGTAGATAGATTATTTACTATAAGTCTAATATTATAACAATTAATAGACATTATAAAGAAATAAATTAAATAAGAAGGATTAACTTAAAGAGACACTAAATAAGGCTAGAAATTTACTGTGATAATTTCATTTAAGTAAAATGAAATTAAAATAACATTATAATCAAATACTAACTATGTAATATTTTAAAATTAATTAGGGTGTATAAATAAAACCTATTTGAAGAAAACTGTGAAATAGGATTATCATTACCTTCTTATTTTACTAGCAGTGGATTTACCCAGTTTCCCCATAAACTATTTAATGCATACATAATTCATTTGTATAACCACAAGTATCTAATAACTGAATATATAAAATTTTATACATTATCCACAAGAAATAGTGTTAACACTGTGTGATAAATATAAACTAGGAGAAAGTAAGTAAAAGACCCTTAACATACATTAACCCAGAAAAATATAGTACAAACTTAGGTTAGATAAACAACCTTTCTTTTATCTACTTACTGAAGTAGTTATTATTGATAGTAAAATCAAATTATATTTTAGAAACTAACTGAGTGAAACATTTTCATTTCACTTTTAAACATAATCAAAATAAATATCAATTTATAGTAACAATAATCTATGTTTAAGATACTTTAAACATAATTGAAAAAAGAAATAGAATTGATAGAATTTCACAGCTGCCATCATCTTCTTAAAAACACAATATATATTTATTTATGAATATAGAAGTCACAAAACAGTAAGCTTAAAATATTTTTCAATTTATAGACATCTAAAACCCTATAATCAATATCAAAACTACTACTGTCACCTTAGAGGTTACAGCCTAATGGCCTTTTATAATTTAAGACACGGCTTAAAAGCCTGTACAAAATAACTTTACTAGAATCAAAACTACGGCCATGAAAGCCCCAAGTTTTCCATCACAAAACAGCCTCTAGGGCTTCGAGGTTTTCTTAAACGACATATCACAGTTTCAGACACATGGCCTTCCAAATCAAACAAATCACCATGTAACCACGGCCGAGCAGAACCCAAAAATCAAGTGGGCAGTATCAACATAAAACACAATACAATCTATGCAAGAGAACCTGAGGCGAGACCAAGGCTTACCAGAATAGATACGTAGCCTGGAATCCCTGCATGGAGACTTTATGGCGTATTCTAACATAGAACCTTCACTTGTAATCCTGCACAAGTATAATAAAACACTAATTGAGAAATGTATACAAACGACATACTTATTAACTTATGAACAAGTGAAGAATTGTTATAAAAACCAAGGAAATACCTCACCAGAAGAAACTGACCTAGCATCCTAGCATCAATGTTGAGCAAAGAGATCTAGAATTGCACTAAGTTTGTAACTCCCTACTTTTAGCATTGAGTATGGGCTCTGATAAGCGCTAGGAATTATTGAAAAGAATTAATGATTTCCGAGTGAAAATGACTCAAGAAAAATATTGATCTCATCTGACTTATTTATAAATGATTAAATGAAATTTCAAATTTATGTATTCTCTTCAAGTACTGAAGAACTACCATGTTATACAAGGGAATCCAACATGCAATGATTTTTAGAGTTGCCTATCCTAGTAGACCTAACCATCTACCTATTTTTGATCTTAATGAACAAGTGTCATAAGTCTAGGGATCATGGTATGTGATGCCCAAAGACAAATGTTAATAAGCGTTATATTATTATGTATTTTATACATGGTAAGTATAAACAATAAATATAGTAATAATATTAATGATGAAAGAAAGAAATAAAAGCTCCATCCATTATTACTATTATTACTAAGATAAAAATTAAATAGTATAATACCTATAAAGGTCAAATTAGGAACTAGCTAAAAGTTCCTTAAGTTAAAATATTAAAAGTAATAAATTAAATAAAAAAGGGTTAAATCAAGAAATGAAGCATTTCTTGATTTAACTGCCTCTTTGACGGAAAAGTCTATCTATAAAGCCTCAAGCCAAGGAAAGGCTTGGGGTTCTGATCTATCTTTTGGGAAGTCATTATTCTGGCTGTTTATTTTCTCAAGTGAATTCTTGGAGAACATTTTTCTAAAGGGAAAAAGGAGAATAGATCCAAACCTAATAAACGAGCTAGGAAACCTTACCTTAGGAGCTCTAAGCTACTTGCATGTTTGAACCAGCTCGGGGGATCCGGATTGAAACCAGGAACGGTTCTGGGTCATGGTTGGGTGGAACGTGGTGTTTCCCAAGTGATTCGGTCATCTAATACAGAGGTCAGAGTCTTCTTATGAATTGTTAATGTTGGTTATTTGAGTGTGCAGGTTTCATCCATTAAAGGAGCTTCAATTTACAGGTATGAAGCCCTAAACTTTCTATAACATTTTTTAGAAGTAAATGATGGCTACGTTAGGCAAAGGTTTACATTATTTTCCCTAACCATATGTGCTTGTTTTCTGTTTAAATCTTCTAGGGTTTACATTTAAAATTATAACCCTAGGCTATAATTTATTTCCTAACCTAGATTTATCCAAGGTTTATTCATTTAGTTTACTTCGGCAAATTTAATTCATGTATTAATATTTATCAAGGGTTTTGCACTTTGGTTTTACTTTTGTATTATCTTTAATGCTTAAACTGTGTTTCCTACAAACCAGGTTTTATTTCAAATCTATTACATAGATGTTTTGGGCCTATATACTTTACTGACATATTTCGTTTGTCAGCAGATCCATGCTCAATTAAATACTAATCCAGCTCTATGCTTCATTTAAGACCTAGATTTAATTTAGCATCATCTAATTATAATAACAAGAAACTAATCAGTATACTATTACTATATAACCAGTATACTATTGGTAACACAAATTATAAACATCCCATACTAAATAAAGATAAAGACCAACGAAGACCTTTCAAGGTCTGTATAATAAATTTATGATAAATACTAACTCATTTCCATTAAAATAAACATTACCATAATAAAATAAATAGAGCAAGTATCAAGACCATTCATTGGTCTATGATCCAGTCCCTTTTCCAAATCAAATTTCACAGCCGTATAATATTACAAATTTACATAATCAGAATCATATGCCATAAATCAAAATAGTCACATATAATATTACTCACAACCATGATATAACAAATAACTAAAGTGGCATTTCAAAAATTCAATTAAGAACCCTGTAAGTGCAACGAGGTCACGGGATCGAGTCCTGTGGAAACTCAGAATTCCCAAATAAGAACCACAAAATTATCTATACACAAAAACCATATAATAACCAAGCCCTTGCACTAAGGTCGCAGGAACGAATCCTGTAGACAACCAATTGATTTTCACATACATAGAGGAAACACGGTGCTCAACCATAATAACTTTTATACACAGTAATCCAATTAATTACAGAGAGACACGGTATACACAATTGGTATGCGGGTTGCATCTCAAACTAATCCTTTAACACAGAGGTCGTAAGACCCTTATAAGCCTACACGCTGTAAATGAATGGACATGGCCCATGAATAATCACACAGTAAATTAAATAACGATTCTATGTCTGTCAACGAATCCACCTATAGAACCAATTTCCACTCAAGGTTTACACCCACGACCTTATTAACATTCTAATTTACACATTAAAAATAAACAAACAGTCTTCCATACTTTTCCATTTCCACATCATAAATCCCAACTGTAAGCCTAAATCCTTTTAGCTATCGCAACCCCGATGGAGAGTACCGATGCCATGTAAGGCCTGGCCCCAAATCCATTTTGCTAATGGGGTAGTCATCATTATAACCATTAAAATCAACGAAGGAAAATTCCACATAAATAATAACCCAGGATTTGAAACGCAACATTATAATAAATCCAACGATATAGCAAATGAAAATACACACAGTCTAGTTTTTAATAACCATTGCAATCCGAAACACAATATGGATTCACATCCCATGGTTTTTGTAATGTCCTCTTCTACTTAGGCATTAAGGACCAACTCGCTAACTGCTGTGATTCCTATAGGTTCAAGCAGGTACTGACAGTCAAGGAATCAACTGAAGACGGATGCCATATATAGAAGATCTAGTGAATCAATATTATATCACCATTGGTTCGAAGAGGGCCACTAGAGCCAAAGGCCACCTGCATGCATGCCATCCAGGCAATATTTTATGATGCATCCACCCGATTAAGTCTCCATGAGCATGCATGCAAGTCAACTGCAAATTAGAAGATAAAGTGACCTAATTAGCTCAAAAGTTAAGGTTTTCGCAGTTGAGAGTTATAAAAGAAAGATAAAGTGAATGGAGAAGTCACTTATGTGATAATTGATTTGTGGAGTCGAACTGGAGAGCTCAGTGAGCTAAGTTGGGGTTGAGCGCATGCTCAGCTAAATGGTGTTTTCGGCAGTGAAATCTATCTACCCTAGTTCATCATCAGGTTGGATCATCCAAGTTGAGCACTAGTTCATCATCAGGTTACATTCAGCAGTTATTCCAGGAGGTTGATTATTCATCCAGCCAGAGGGTTTCACCATCACACCGTGTCACCGTGATTAGAGACAAAGCAATTCGTTTTCCTACCTACAGGGTTGAGAACTTTTGCATGCTGCTTCCATCATCATCAGAGGGGTATTATAACCCTAGTGCACATCATCTGGGCTTCCAACAGCAGCTTATTTATTATTCTGGAGCTTATATAGTTTGAGAGGAGGGCACATTCACCTGTGGAGGATGATTTGGTGTATCTCCTTATTCCTCCGGAAGAATCCTTGCATGATGGGACTAGTCTCTTCACCATTAGCTGATCTATATACTGGTATGTACATGCATTGATTTCTCCTACTTTATAGCATCTTAGTATTTTCTAGGGCACATATTTGCGTGCAACTGCATGCATGCAAAGTTCGGGGTTTGCTTTCCTATTTGATTAAGGAGTAAGTCTACTAGCCATCTACAGTATACACATAAACGGGAAAATATCAGTTTGGGATATTACAGTGGTATCAGAGCTATTTTCCTGGCCAGTTGTGGGCATGCAAAAATTATAAATGAATCCAGGAGACCCATACAACATTACTCACAGGAGACAGAGGTATAGAGACAGAGAAGAGGAGTTAGAGGACATATATTTGGGTAATAGAGAGTATCAGTTTGAAAAAGGCAAAGAAACAATGGCCGATGATGATAAAATAGCTTTCAATAGTCTCATATTAGCCATAAAAGAACTCACCACTGGGCAAAAAGAAATGATGAGCACCTTCAGGCAAATGACTAAGAAGAACAAGCCCATCCCTCATAGTCCCTTATTTCCCAACAGTGATAGGGTATCCACCAGCAATAGTAGGGAGCACTTACATACCAACATGCAGAGCCATCCCCATATATACAAGCCTTTCTGACCTACCATGCCTCAATTCTTAGATAGTCTAGCTACAGTGCCTCTAGCACAAGCAGAACCACAAGAACCCATGAGTGCTTATCTGAGAGAATATAGGGCTTTAGGAGAGGACTTCCATTCATCCATGACCTTCAATGACTTTTTCCACATTAAAAGTAAGAACAAACCCAAATATTACAATAGGCCATACACCCAGAACTATGAGTTACAACACACCATAGGGAAACTGACTATCCCTACCTTTGAGGGCACCCGGGGTGGCCCAACTAGGAATTGGGTGCAGAAGTTTGATACATACTTCCAGCTCAACCCCATGATTGAGACAAATGCCATTAAATTGGCTACTCTTCATTTGGATGGAGAAGCACATGAGTGGTGGTACCACGAGTTAGTGACACTGGGTCACAAAACCATCACCTCATACACAGATTTTACACAGAGGCTCATTGAGTGGTTTGATCGGAAGGATCCAGAGGTACACTTTAGGGAGCTGGCACAGCTCAAGCAGATGGGGAGTGTAGATCCTTTTATTTCTGAGTTTTAGAGGATAGCAGTCATGGTCACAGATATATCAGAGAGCAGGTTGATTATGTTGTTCACTGAGGCTCTCACTAAACCCTTACGGGGATGTGTCAAGTCTTATAGACCCACCACCCTAGCAGATGCCATCAGACAGATTAGAGACTTGCAGGATGCAGTGCCCAAAAATAGGTTTCCTCCCAGGACCAATGTTCCTATTAAAGATAAATAAAGGAAACCACGGTCCAAGAAAGAATGGATGGACAATGATACCCAACAGGACCTTAGAAGAAAAAAGTTATGTTTCACTTGCCAGGAACCATGGATACCATGTCACAGATGTTCAGGAAAAGGAAAGGCCTACTACATAGAGGATTATTCTGACAGTGAGGAGGATGAGGATTACTAGGATTAGAAACAGGGTGAGACAACAGAGATAGTTGCTAAGGGACATGCCTCAGGAGGTACCATTGCTACCATGACAGGGGTCCCTAGATTCCACACTCTTCGGATCAGAGGTACTGTACAGGGCCACAAAGTGGGAGTACTGATAGATGGTGGGGTATCCCACAAATTTATTGATGCTGCATGGGTTAAAAAGAGAGACATTCATACTGAGAGCTTTGATGGGTTTTCGGTAGTAGCAGCAGGTCACACCATGGAGTGTAGTCATAGGATTCCTAAATTAAAGGTAACACTTGGGAATTATACAGTGATAGAGACATTCTATGTGGTAGATGTACCTGACATGAATGTGGTACTAGGATTTCAATGGTTGTATTCGATAGGGAAGTATTCCACAAATTACCAGACCATGGAGATGGAGTTTACAAGAGCAGAAGGACAGAAGGTGGTATTGACAGGGATGAATACCTATCCTCCCACAGCAGTGACATCACACAGGATGGAGGCAGTACTCTAGAAAGGAGATATTGAGTGGGTTGTAGAGTGTATGGTTACCTTCAGGAACCCACTAGATGAGGCCACACAACATCCAGCAGATATAGAGGCCTTACTACAGAAGCACAAGGTAGTATTCAGAGACCTTCCAGCAGGTCGACCTCCAGATAGGGGATTTGAGCACATTATTGATTTAGAGGAGGGGACCCAAGCAGTTATCACCACTCTTTACAGACATCCCAAGAGGTATAATGGTGAGATCGAGAGTACAATCAAGGAACTACTCAAGCTGGGATACATCAAACCTAGCTCCAGTCCCTTTGCATCTTTAGTAGTGCTAGTGAAGAAAAAGGATGGAACCTTACGCATGTGCATTGATTATAGGGAACTCAATAAGAAGACCATAAAGAATAGGCATCCCATCCCTAGGATTTATGAGTTAATGGATGAACTACAGGGGGCAAAGTACTTTTCCAAAATTGATCTCCACTCAGGGTCCCATCAGATTCGAGTCAGGGAACAAGATGTTCCAAAGACTGCTTTCTATTGCCACTACGAACATTATGAGTTTCTAGTGATGCCATTTGGGCTCACGAATGCACTAGCCACTTTCCAATCATGCATGAACCATATCTTCAGGACACAGTTACATAAATATATCTTGGTATTCTTCGACGACATATTGATATACAATCGAACTTGGGAAGAACATTTGAGACATCTTGATGATGTACTTTATATTCTACAGGAGTAGTCACTATATACCAAAATGTCCAAGTGTGAGTTCGGCATGCAGGAGATGTTGTACTTAGGACATGTGATAGGGGCCAATGAGGTCTAGGTGCACTTAGAGAAGATTCAGGCAATTTTGGATTGGCCTACACCTAAAAATGTGGCAGAACTAAGGGGCTTTTTGGGCCTTTGCACCTACTATAGGAGGTATGTCAGTGGATTCTCACAGATGACTGCACCCCTCACAGATCTTACCAAGAAGGGAGAATTTAGTTGGTCGAAGGCAGCACAACAAACATTCAAGAAAATGAAGGAGGTAATGAGTTCATGCCTAGTATTAGCTTTACCATACTTTTCTCAATCCTTTGTGTTAGAATGTGATGCTTCAGGAGAGGGAATTAGGGAAGT
>LPNX010468390.1:50190-75174 GCA_001517045.1 Pseudotsuga menziesii | reverse complement strand
TGATATATAAATTTGATAGATAATAGGTTACAATGATGGCCCACCTTAAATATGGCTTGGTCATTGTGTACGGAAGGTCATGCCTTTTGATCCCTTTTTATAATTAATTATGTTTAATTATTAACTATTTGATTATTTGCTTATTATTTTATGTTTGTTACAGAGTGATGGAATCCAGAGGAGAATTTCCTTAGCCAAGGAAATTGTGAAGCCAAGACCTTGAAGAGGTTTGAGATGTTGGGATAGAACTACACCAATGCAATCTAACTTAAAGTTTCTATGTAATCCTACCTAATAATAGTTTATTTCATAGTCTACAAGAAGAATATTGATTTCGTTGATGTACTTAATGAACATGAGATTCGATATTTTCTTTGGGGTGAATACTTTGATCTAGTACATGGTGGAGTCGAGATGTGTTCACATGGTTTTAGAAAAGCAAGTGGTGAGGTACCTAAAGGATTTTTGGACACACTAGGTACACTAAGAGGGGGGGTGAATCAATGTTCACAATTCTTATTACTTTCAATTTTAGCAATCAACAACTTATTCAATATTTTGGATTGCCAAAAATTATCATTATGACATCATCATCACATAAGAAGAATAGCATGATACAAAGAACACCATATTTTACGTGGAAACCCAATTCCCGGGGGAAAAACCACATAAGCCTTTATAATAATAATTTTCTAGCAACAATTGGAAGGAGGAAACAACCCCTTATTACAATGAATTCAATTATCTAGCTACAAGTGGAAGGAGGATTAACCCCTTGATTTACATTCTACAACCTGAAGGAAGCCCCATCTCCTTGGTTCTCTGGATGCAACTAGAGAGAGGTTACAACCCCCTTCCGTTTCCTCATCTTGCCACCCTGATATGAAGATAGAAAATACTAAACCATGACCGCACTGATCTCATGAACATGCTAATTGACACTAGCACTACATTGCACAATATATATCATAATGTACAACCACTGCCACTACTAACCAATGCTAATCATCTGATCACTACTCATCAACTGATCACTGTCCACTGTATCACACTACTCATCAACCAATACAATTAACCTATCCAATAAAGATGTACCAATCAATCTGTTGCTCACATCATCCGACTTAGTCAATCTAAGTTTAACCAACTACACACCAAACTCAGTCCACCTGAGTCAAACCAACTGCTCATATAACTTAGCCAACCCGAGTTAGACCAATTGCACATATGGAAACTTGTGTCAATCCTTCTCAATTGACCCAACTTGTACCAAGATGTTTGTGTACCTATGCCAAATCAATCATATAATTGTGTAAATCTAATAAAGTTCTCTGAGAGTCAACTAACCCTTCTTACTTGTGTTAGGATTATTTAATCCTCCCTTGTCCATATAAGTTTAATTTATCATCTTGCCTAACTTAGGGAGACATTATTACTATGCTAGAGTGTGGGGAACACATATATAGGTTAACTTCCAATTACTGAATGTTCATGCATGATTTTATGTGCATCTAAGATGAATCCCTACATTATAGGAGCCAACTCTGAGTGCCACCAACAACCTCCATCAGTTGGTTGTGGTAGGTAAACAGTTATACTGAGTCAACCTCCAGTTACAATAAGTTAGATCACTCCCAATTAGTCTATATCCAGTTTTTCATGGCTGTATAGGGAGTGGATCCTTTTTCCACCTACCTCATCATTTTAACTGATTGTAGACTGATTTAGACATCTAAAGTTAGACTAGTGAGATTTGATAGTGATTTAGACACACTGAGTTAGCCAGTCAAGCATGTTTAGTTGGTAGATTCAAATCCTATCCACATTATTCAAATCCTACTTATTGTAACACCATTGTATTACTGCTGGGATGAATGAGGATTAATGTTGTAATTAACTGATCAATTATTATCAATTTTTTCTCAAATTTGTCTTGTTCAGTGTACATTGTCTTTGATATTCCAATGCAAAATTCTACTTCTCAATTGCTCTCATTTTCCTACAGATCAATGGTTCACAAATTTAACATGGTATCAAATCCTTGTTCAGGCTAGAAATAAGTCTTGTCTGATCCCCATTGTGCACCAGAAGCAACTGAGTTTCCACATAAATCCTTCAATTTTTCCCTTGCTAACTCTGGATTCATCCAGAGAAGTCTCTGTAGGTGTGATAGAATATGAGATAGTGAAAATGATGAGGTGGAAATGATTTACTAACATATGATTGCAAATTGAATTGGTTTTGCAGTGTTACTTGTAGGTACCTACATTTATTCTTGAGGAATTGACTGTTTAATGTACATAAAGATGGATTCTTTAGCTCTCGTACCCCAAATCCTTACACCCTTTCAACTATGTTGATTGGAGGCTAGATATGAAGGTATCCGTATGTAATATTGGCTTGTTTAGGATGACAATGGGCATAGAAACTGAGCCCCAGAAACATGTAGAGAATAATTTGTTTTTGAATCGGCTTGATGAGGCCTTCAACTTCATCTGCACTCATATCTCTCGGGATATTTTGTTCCACCTTGAGAGACTAAGGACTTCGAAGGAATCTTGGGATAATATTGAGTATTTTTTGGAAGATAATATGAGCTTCGAGGGAACATATTGGAGAATGAGCTCATTGCATCTCAACCTAGCAGTTTTGAATCTATTCAACAATTCTTCAAAAAATGCAAGTCACTAGTACTGCAATGTAAACATTGTGGAATAGAAAGGAAATATGAGCCACTGGTTCTATCGGTATTGATAAATCTTGGCTCAAAGTACTCAATATTTTTCTCTACATTCCATTCTGAAAGATATTCCATCCCTAATTGGAAGGTGCCTTCTCTAGATGCTTTTATTGAGTCCTTAATATTAGACAAATATAAATTGATTCAAATGGGAGTGATTTAGACCATCAATAACCAAGAACTCTTAGTTACAAACTCAAACAATTCACAAGAAAGAGGTAAGCACAAAGGTAAGGAGACCAAAAACACTGATTCGAAGCCAAAAGAGAATAAAAAATCTTTCGATGGAGCCTCAGGTTCTAAGAAAAAGAAGAAATTTCAGAAGGCTAAGTGTCCATACTGTATGGGAGGATTTCATCCAAAAATCCAGTGCATCATGAATAAAATCAACCAACTATCAAAAATCCCTAAACATAACAATATTTCCCTTCCACAAGGAGAAAATAAGTCTGATGCTGGACAACCGACATAAGATCATGAGAGCTGCCATGCCTTGAAGGTAGGCCTCATTCAGTTGAAATCTTATTTGATAGATTCCAGAGCATCCAACCACATGGTTTCCTCCATGGAATCCTTCACCACTCTCACTCTATCAGGAGGCCCTAGCATTCATATGGGCGATGACTCCCAAACCGCAGCTGCTGGGAGAGGTTCTATTAAAATCCAACATGGTGAGTTCAATAATGTACTCTATGTGCCTTCTCTTGCAACAAATATTTTGTCTATTTATGAGATGACTCATCGAGGCTCTCCCAAGAGATTTACATTCAAATTTAACTCAATATAAATCACTATAAAATCTACAGGAAATCTCATAGCGAAAGGGTTTTCTAACCATGCCTCAAAGGCATATGAGATCTCCCATTTCCTACTTGATTCACATCCAATAGATTTATTGACTCATTCCAGTAACACCATAAACTTTCCCATGAGGTTTTCCCCATTTCCTTTAGTTTGTTAAGAAACTTTTTATTTATTTTAGATTGTATTCATGACTTTTGGCCTAGTTTCTAGGGCCCAAGGTTTTCCAAGTAAGGATTAAAGGAGGGTGTTAGTATTATTTAATTGTCCCTTGTCCATATATAGTCTAACTGATCATCTTTCCTAATTTAGGAAGACCTTATTACTGTACTAGAGTGTGGGGAACACATATAGAGGTTAAGTTCCACTTACTGCATGTTCATGCATGATTTTATTTGCCTATGAGACCAATCCCTACATTAAAGGAGCCTACTCTGAGTGCCATCGGTAGCCTCCATCAATTTGTTTTGTTAGGTAAGCAGTTATGCTGAGTCAACCTCCAGTTACAATCAATTATATCACTCTTAGTTAGTCTAGCACTATTTTTTCATGGATGCATGGGGAGTGACACCTTTTTCCACTTACCTCATCAGTTTAACTAAGTGTAGACTGATTTAGACATATAAAGTTAGACTAGTGATCTTCGAGAATGATTTAGACATACTGAGTTAGCCACCTTTTTCCACTTACCTCATCAGTTTAACTAAGTGTAGACTGATTTAGACATATAAAGTTAGACTAGTGATCTTCGAGAATGATTTAGACATACCGAGTTAGCCAGTCAGTCATGTTTAGTAGGTAGATTTGAATCCTATCCACATGACTCAAATCCTATTTATTGTAACCCCATTGTATTATTGCTGGGATGAATGAATATAAATGTTGTAATTAACTGATGAATTCTTACTAGATTTGTCTCGATTTTTTCTTGTTCAATGTACATTGTCTTTGATATTCCACTGCATAATTCTACTTCTCAATTGCTCTCATTTTCCTATGGATCAATGGTTCACAAATTTAACAACTTGGCCTAGTTCATCAAGTAAGAGAAACATTTGAGTGACCAAGATACTTCACATACGGTCAACCAAACTTTTTCCAATCACACACAAATCAATGACACCACAACCAACCTCAATCACAATCAAGGAATACTTGAAAATTAAACATGATATATCTCAACCAAATAACCTCAGCCAATAAGATAAAAGACTTAACCAACTATGTCAAATTCATTCAATCTCATAAACTCTTAGACACAAAAGGATTTTTCACTCCACTCAAATCAAGTCAACAAACCAAACAAATATAAAGAAAATAGTCACTTATAATACTGTCAAAGGTTGTCATTAACAATAAATAAAAGTATAGCTCCACATAGGTTGAAGACATAATGATGAAATGTTTTCAAACTAGGTTTCAAAGAAAATTATATTTATGTTAATCAAAGAAATCACTCAAAATATCTATTACTTACATGTCAACTTCTCATTCAATACTACTCTATACAATAGTTAAGATAAACACCAAAATATATGCCAAACACATACAAGATAATCATCAAGATCTATATAAAGATAACATCAAGATATATGTCAAGATAACCATCACCATAGCCTTCATAACATATTCAATGACTTCAAAGATATATACCAATATATAGGCTCACATACTATGATCAAAGAGGAACTCTATCCATGAGAGACTTGTGCCATCACAAGAGAAACCCAAAATCATGAACCATACCTTTTTGAATATCACAAGATGAAAAAATAATAAACAAACAAAAAAATACTCTAGATCATGTCATCACATAGCCCTCATAACAAGATTTCCAACGAGCCAAAAGTTTGTAATTCCGATTCTGTATGAGAAAGTTATGCCAATTTTATTGAAGATGTCTAAAAGTTTCTCCACCACAAAGTTTTGCACTTTTCTCCAAGAGTTGTGAAACACCAAAGACAGAGATGATCATGAACAAATAAAATGTTTGATATTCTATTTATATAGGTCATGGAGGAAATTTAGTACCTCAAACTAGGTCGACATACAATTCAAAATTACAAATAATTAAATTCTCTTTTGCTTGGTTGACTGACCCAAAAAGGTGGGGTACACCAGCTTCAAAAATTCATATCTCTTTAACTTTAAGGAGTTAGAATATGATCCACATATTAATGGAAATATATTGACGAGGAATATATCCCTATGATGGTTTTGTTTTCAAATTATTGGTCTAATACCCTTAAAATATTCAATGTGTTCAGGACTTCAAAGATTCCACACATAAAGGTGCCAAAGACCATGTTACCTTATGCATAAGTTCCAAGGTCAAATGATTCAATGGAAATCATCAAAAGCATGAGGGATTTTATGGCCTTTACATGCATAGAATTCACATCAACAAGGAGGAGGTCACCACCATATACTCATCATATCAACGGTATCAAGGACCCCAACACCACTAATCAAGTGGGTGTTAGTTTTTCAACATTAAGCTAGCATTAATAGGATCTTTAACTGAGAGAATAACAAGTACATCAATCAAACACAAGAGACAATGAACAAAATGTTTTTCCTTGGGGAAACAATAAATGGAGAAAACCCCGCAACTTCCTCAGAGATAGAATCAGCAACAAAACAGTAAAAGCCCAAAACAGTAAGTGATCTCCCGACAGCAGTAATCTTCTTCTTGTCTAGCCCCAGTGTCTTCTCCTTCCTTAACTATGCACTACACTTGAGTGCGTATGAGTTGTGTGATAAATAGAGACTCCATTTCTCTATTTATACTAATCCCGACATGACTAAAACCATACCAGGGTTGACCTCTACTAGGAGAGTCTAATAACCCTAGTGCCCCGAAACTATGGGGACTTTAACCCTTAGCCAATTGGAGGGTTACCCTCAATGACTTGACATGACTTGTTTACATTATTGATCCTCCCGATTGAAACATTGGGGCATGAAAACATGACTCAATTACATTATAGGTGCATCCTGGAATAAACATCGGGTTATAATACATAAGATACAAAGATGAATACATTCCAAAGTTACAAATACATCAACACTCCCTCTTAACTAGAAAAGTATTCTTTCGACACAATTTTCAGTACTAGTCTTCTTCTCTATATCAGCTGGATCATCTTATCATGTACATATCTAGTATTCCGAGTCTTCAAGTCATCTTCATCTTCAAATCATCTTTATCTTTAAGTCATCTTCATCTTTGAATCTAGATCATCTCTCGATCTGGATAATCATGGGACATCAACACTAGATCTGGATCATCACTCGATCTGGATCATGATCACTGGATCTGGATCATCACTGGATCTGGATCATCATCACTGGATCTGGATCATTACTCGATCTGGATCATCATTGGGCATCATCATTGGATCTGGATAATCACTACTAGATCATCAATCGACCTGAATCATCACTGCTGGATCATCATCACTGGATCTAGATCATCACTCGATCTGGATCATCACTGGTGCTATCTCATGATTCTTCTCGTCACAGGAAGTTCTACAGAGCTAGCCATTTTTCATGCTGGTTGTAGACCTAGCCCCCATGTAGGTGTTCTTCAGCACTTATATCTGACCTACTCCTAAGAAGGAACAATACTCACATCCATCCAGGATGGAACACATCCTGCTCACAATTTTGGAAGAGTTCTGCACTTCCATCCAGGCTGGAACACATCCTGCTCACAATGATGGAATATTTCCTCACTTTCATCTAGGCCGAAACCACATCCTTCTCACAATGATGGAAGAAATCTGTTCTTCCACCCAGGCTGGAACCACATCCTACTCATAATGATCAAAGACTCTCATCCGGGCTAGAACACATCCTTCTCACAATGATGAAAGATTTCTGCACTTACATTCATCCAGGCGGGAACACATCCTGCTCACAATGATGAAAATGCTTTGCACTTACATCCATCTAGGTGGGAACACATCCTACTCACAATGATGGAAGGGATCTGCACTTACATCCATCTAGGAGGGAACACATCCTGCTCACAATGATGGAAGGGCTCTGCACTCACATCTGATCTTGTAGGAACCAATCCTACAATTATATCAGAATGGACCCCAGTCCTCCTTGACTGAGCTACCTGGTAACTGACTAGGTGCCTCCATTCTCCTAGAGAATGGTAGTTGCCCTTACATCTGACCTGCTTGTTGGAATGTCCAACACTCACATCTGACATGGAAGGAACTTAATCCTTTAGCCATGACAGAATGGTTCAACCCTTACATCTGATCCAGTGGGAACACATTCCTCTATCACATCAGAATGGCTTCTCAGTCCTATACTGAGTTTTCCTGGTACCTCACCAGGTAGCTCCATTCAAAGAATGGCAATTTCCCTTACATCTGTCCTACTCAACAGAATGGCCATCACTCATATCTGACATGGAAGGAAGAAATCCTCTCACCATGATAGAATGGCTCAGCCCTTATATCTAACCTACTCGTCATAATGGCTATGGATCTCAACACTCATATCTGACATGGAAGGAACCAATCCTCTCACCATGACAGAATGGCTCAGCCCTTACATCTCACCATGGAAGGAACCAATCCTCCCACCATGACAGAAAGGCTATGGGAATCATCTCTTTCCCTTGGAGGAAATATCGATCTCGAGAACACCAATATTCTCCCTGAAGTACTCGAACTTCACCCTAGCCAATGGTTTTGTCAAGACATCAGCTATCTGTTCCTCTATCGCAACATACTGGAGCTTCACTGCTCCCCTCTACACCATATCCCTGATATAGTGGTACTTGATCTTGATATGCTTATACTTGTCATGGAACACTGGATTCTCTGACAACTTTGCGCAACTTTGGTTGTCACAATGTATACAAGTAGCATCCAACTAGAGATCAAATAAATCAGATAGTAGCTTCCGTAGCCATACTGCCTCACAACTAGCTGAACAAGCTGCGACATACTCTGCTTCAACTTTACTCAGTGCCACACAGGATTGCTTCCTGCTAAACCAAGAGATCACACCTGATCCCATACTGAAGCAACACCATGAAGTGCTCTACCTATCGATGGAACTTCCTGCCCAATCTGATTCAACATAACCCTCCAGGTTAATCTTTTGATTCACATCGTACTTGATCCCATAATCAACTGTACCCCTTAGGTACCTCAAAATATGCTTTGCAGCAATCAAGTGAACATTTCTCGGATCTATCAAGAACTGATTCAAGGTGTTCACAGCAAAGGAAATGTATGGTCTCGTGTTCATTAGGTACACCAAGGACCCAATCATCGATGATACATCGCAACATCAATCGACTCTGATGAAGCATAGCTTCAGGTTTGATGCCATAGGTGTGGCCATAGCCTTGCAGTCCATCATCCCAAAATTCTTCAGGATATCTACTACATACTTCCCTTGTCCAAGGAAGATTCCATCTATACTCTGCCACACCTCCATACCAAGAAAGTAATGCATCATCCCCAAGTCCTTCATTTTGAACTCAGCAGCAAGCTTTCTCTTTGTATCAGCAATCAACCCATCCGTACCTATTACAAGTAGATAATCTACATATAGTAGAAGCATCACTGGGTTGCCATCTTCAACCTTGTAGTAAAGGTTGGAATCTACTTTACTCTTGGTAAAGCCCAAATTGGATAGAAAGCTGTCAATTCTTTTGTATTAGGTTTTGGGTTCCTGTTTCAAACCGTATAGGGATTTTTTCAATCTGCATACATGAGACTCTCTGTCATGTGTCTCAAAATCGAGTGGTTGTTCTACATACACTTCCTCTTCTACTACACCATTCAAGAAAGCAGTCTTGACATCCATTTGGTGTATCTTCCATTTCATCACTGCAGCCAGAGCAGGTACCGATCTAATGGAAGTGTATCTGGCTACAAGTGCAAGGGTTTCTTCATAATCTATTCCTTCTTTCTGAGAGAAACTCCGTGCCACAAATATTGCTTTATATTTTTCAATGCTACCGTTTGCAGCATGCTTGATCTTGTAGATCCATTTGGAAGTTACAACTGACTTCCCTTTTGGTCTTGGGACAACATCCAAAACATCATTCTTCATGATCGATTGGTATTCTTCGATCATAGCATCCTTCCATTATTTCTGTTCTGCCACTTCTTCGTAACTGGAAGGTTCTTTATCAATAAAATCACAAAGTAAAGCGACATACCCAGAGTAGGATCTGGTTCTCTTTCTTTCTCTGCGATTCTCTTCTGGAGCCCCATATCTTTCCACACCTTGGATAAATTCTCATACCCAAGTATGTTTCCTCTTATGAGGATTCTTCTCCAGAGGTGGATCTACAGGTCTTTGTGGTTCTTCAAATTCTCGATCTTCTTCTTGAGCTTCTTCGTTCATGATTGTATCATGAATTCTGGGTGCTTCTGCTTTTGCTTCTTCAGGTTCTTTAGTAGGTCTCTTTCTGGATTTGTTGTAAGCTGTGTCTTCATCAAATGTCACATCCCTGCTAATGTCAATCTTCTTGTACCCTTGAAAATTTATTCTGTAAGCCTTCGAACTTTCAGAGTATCCCACAAATATACCCTTCTTTCCTGAAGGATCTAATTTTGTTCTCTTCTCTTTTGGAATGTGTATGTACACAGGACAGTCGAATATTCTGAGATCGCTGACTTCTGGTTTCTTACCAGAGAAGAATTCTTTAGGAGTATTGTTCTCGAGTACTCTATGTGGAATACAGTTCTGTACATACACCCCTGTTCTGGCAGCTTTCGCCCAAACATGCATAGGAAGGTCTTGATCATGAAGCATAGCTCTTGCAGCTTCCATGATAGTTTTGTTCTTCCGTTCTACAATCCCATTCTATTGTGGATTATAAGGAGTGGACAACTCCCTCTTTATCCCTGATTCTTTGCATAGCTCTTTGAATTCATTCGAAGTGAATTCTCTGCCATTATCTGATCGAAAAGTCTTGATCTTTTTTTTAGTGTGGTTCTCGATCAAGGATTTGAATTCCTTGAATTTGCTGAATACTTCGTCTTTGTTATTCATGAAGTAAACCCATGTCTTCCTAGAAAAATCATCAATAAAATAAACATAGTATGCATACCCACTTAGTGAGTTTGATGACATAGGACCGCATACATCGGAGTGGATGATTTCTAGGATTCCTTTGGCTTTGCTTTCGCTACTAGGAAATGTCTTCTTTGTATTCTTTCCTTTCACACATCCTTTGTAGATCCCATCATGTTTTTCTTGGAATTTTGGAAGACCTTCAACAACTTTGCTTGTAATAGGTAGTGCTCTGTAATGCACATGTGCAAGCCTTGTTCTAGATGGCCCTTCAATTTGTACAAACCTCCTTATTGTTCTCCAATCACCACTGCATCATTGATAGTCTTACCTCTTGGCCACATGATAACTTGACCATCTATGAATGCAACCCTCATTCCTTTTGCATCCAATGCTGATATGGAGAGAATTTTATTCTTGAGTCCTGGCACAAAAAATACTTCTTTCATTGTTAGAGACTTTCCAGATTCTAGTTTATAGGAAGATTCCCCACGACCTTTTATTGGATATTGGTAGTCATCTCCTAGTTTCACCTTGTGAGGTGATTCATGTTTTGACAGTCTTACAAAGGATTCCTTGAATCCAATCATATGTTTGGAAGCCCCAGTGTCTATAATCCAATCATCACTACCATGAGTAATTTTACCTGTGCGAGTGGAAATCAAAACATATTCATCCTTGGTTGAAGAATCTTCACTTTCATATCTGGTTCTTTTCTTGGATGGTTCATCATCCTTTGCAGCATGAGCATGATGTCTTCTTTTGTTCCCCTTCTTCTTATGAGAGTGGACCTTGTTCTTAGGACAATCTTTTGCAAAGTGTCCTATTTCATCACATGTATAACATCTTAATCTACATGGGTCCTTTCTATTGTTATCTCTATGATGAGGATTCTTACCTTTGAAGTGATGAGGTTTTCTTCTTCCTTTCTTAGAGTGAACTGTGAGAGCTTGATCTTCACTTCCCTTCTTCTCTTCTTGAGCTTCTATCTGTGCTTCTTCTTGAGAACATTCTTTCCATAGTCTGCTGAATGTGACTAACTTCTTTCTAGCACAGATTCCTTGGATTAAAGAATCCCATGACCTAGGAAGGCCATTCAGTGTTGTCATCACAATCTCTGCATTCTCCACTTCTTCATCTACAGCTTCTAATTGTTCCTTGATTTGAGAAACCCTTGTAAAGTAGGACTAGATAGTCTCTACATTCTGAGTCTTCACATTCTTCAGTTGATTCCTTAGAGCCATCTTCCGGTTTATGTTCTTCCCTTCAAACAACTTGGTTATGGCATCAAACATAGCTTTAGGTGTATTGAGAGAGGACACCTGAGGTATAAGGTGATCCTTGATTGAATCAACAATGATCCTCTTTGCCATAACCATCTTCTTCTTATGTAAGGTCTTTGCCTCATCTCCCTTTGGAACTGGAACCTCCTCATGGATGTAGGAGTCTGACTCATTTTCTTCCAGAACCAGGGAGATCCTATACTTCCAGGCTCGAAATTTATCAGCTCCCTCAAGCTTTTCATAAAGCTTGGTATGATGAGACATCTTAACTGAGAACCTCAAATGGAATTACAAAAGATTTTAGATCTTACCAGGTTAAGATGTCGGATCTGAAACTTGAGCTGAAATCCTGCAGAGTTGGTTCAAGAGCAAATTAGGGTTTTTCTTTTCCAGAGATCTATCCACCCAAATGTCTTGAAATTTGTCCTTAACTTTGATTTTGGGGAGGATATCAATCCAAGCCTATGCTCACTGAAAAATTCTTCTTCTCTGAAAAGCCCTAATTTCCGGCAGCAGTATCGGGTCCAAAACTGAAAAACCTCAGAATTGGATTCTGCTCCGACAGAAAGATGTGCCCTAAGGAGGAGAGTTATTCCACCTTACTTTTGCTGGAAATATATGGAGGAATATCCACAAACTAGGAATCCCTAGTTCCCATAGCTGCATAGTGTCTTCTTCTCAGGTTAGCTTTGATACCATGTTAGTTTTTCAACATTAAGCTAGCATTATTAGGATCTTTAACTGAGAGAATAACAAGTACAACAATCAAACACAAGAGACAATGAACATAGTGTTTTTCCTCAGGGAAACCATAAATGGAGAAAACCCCGCAACTTCCTCATAGATAGAATCAACACCAAAACAGTAAAATCCCAAAACAGTAAGTGATCTCCCGACAGCACTAATCTTCTTCTTGTCTAGCCTGTAAGGTTTGCCATTATACCAAAACCTGCAGATGTTGGTGAACATTTGAAACCCAGCACAAGGCCCTATCGCTAGGAGTGGTGGTTAAACCACTTGTTTTATATTCCCATAGGTGCGGCGGTTATACCATGTGGAGGTACCCGATACTCCAACACCCTGCCTCCGGTGTAGCTTGGGGGAATTGAACCTGAGACCTATGCTCTGATACCATGTAAGGTTTGCCATTACACCAAAACCTGCAGATGTTGGTGAACATTTGAAACCCAGCACAAGTCCCTATCACCAGGAGTGGTTTTTAAACCACTTGTTTTATATTCCCAGAGGTGTGGCGGTTATACCATGTGGAGGTACTCGATACTCCAACATAGCCCCAATGTCTTCTCCTTACTCAACTATGCGCTACACTTGAGTGTGTATGATTTGTGTGATAAATAGAGACTCCAGTTCTCTATTTATACTAATCCCGACATGACTAGAACCCTACCAGGGCTGACCTCTACTAGGAGAGTCTAATAACTCTAGTGCCCCGGAACTGCGGGGACTTTAACCCTTAGACAATCAGAGGGTCACCCACAATGACTTGACATGACTTGTTTACATTATTGATCCTCCTGATCGGAACATCGAGGCATGACAACATGACTCAATTACATTATAAATACATTCGAGAATAAACATCAGGTTACAATACATAAGATACATAGATGAATACATTCCGAAGTTACAAATACATCAACAGTGGGAAGAAAGAATTTTTCAAGAATATCATCATCATATTCAAGGTATCCAAATCATTAAAAACAAATCCAATGGTTCCAATATATATATTCATCACAATAAGAGTACCAACACCCCTAAATAGGTGTACAAAGACCTCATAGTTTGAAATGCCTTATGGGCTTCATATGCATGATCAAAAGGCTACAACATGCCAATGACCATATAACATCCAAGGGCCATCAAACCACCATATGTGTGGGTCAAAGACACAAAATTTCAAGGACACCAAGTACCGCATAAGAATGGGTTCCAACATACATGTGGTTTCCAAGACCCAAGCCTCCACATGTAAGAGGATTAAGATCTAAGCTTGTGGACTCAAGGACCCCATAAGAACACAACAACCTCAAGACCATCTAATGTAATCAAGGGCCTACATAATCAACACATAAGGGACTTTGTTAACAATAAAATTAACACCCTCAATGATGATGGTCTGAAAACATATCTTCTTTTCTCCCACAACATGAATACTAGAATTTGGAACAAATTGAGAACTTTGATATCTCATCGGACCACTACTTCCGCAAATGAAGAAGTATGTGAAGACAAAGGTTTCTCTAAGGAATTCAATACCAAGACTACTTAAGGATCAAAACCTAGTCACCACAACTCCTGGAGTGGAAATAATACATGGCATATGTAATAATTGTCCTAAAAACATGGAAATTCAAGTAAAATGCCCAAAAATTAAGGAAAATGGGTTTTATTAAGGAAAGAATAAAAAAGATTCAAAAATATTAAACCCACATTCATGGTGAGTGATTGGAAACAAAAATCCCGATGCTATATAAGAAAGGCATGTGGGAGGAAGGAAGGAGGACAAAAGAGAGAGCAAAGGCATGCTGGAGGAATGAAAAGATAGATATAACCTTTCTTGCACATCATGGTTTCTTTGATCATTGGCATTGATGGAGAGGGGTAGTTTAGAGCAAGGGAGAAAGGGATTCACCCATTATTAGGATGTAATCACTCTACTCTCAATTTAATATGATGCAATTGAAATTTCCTCTAAATATTGTGTTTCAATCCATGTTTGTTTCATGCATTTTTTCAACATTTAGTAGATAGATTTCATGTGTTTTTGAAGTTTTTTAAGAGCTAGAGGTAAGGAACTAGCTAGCTGGTGATAATGGAGGCCTAAAGGCCATGGAGGTTGGAGCAAAAGGATCTTCAGCAAATGACATGTTGCAAGAGGTAGCCTCCTCCCTTCCCTATCTCTCTTTCCTTTGAAAAAGTGTAGAAATTTCAGGAAATTGTCCATTATTACATATATTTTAACGACAAGATTCACCCTCCCTGTAGTTAAGGATAGATAGTATGTAGACATGTCCCTATAGTCAAATCTACCAACAGACTTACTCACATGAGCCACATTATCCATCCAAAAACCAATCAAGAGACCAAAACAAGTACAAGCATAACAAGCAACACAAATACCAGTAACCAAAGATCAACCAGGATCAAAGAACTCAAAAATGGACTCAATGGGATCAAGATATAACTTAGGGGCACTTTACCAAGTAAATGGGTAACTAGGGATTTTTCCATTGTTCCAAGGCCTTCAAGGTTGGGATTGGACAAGGTCAAAAGGTATCCTTTGACACAAACAACCACAAACTAAACACTAAACCTTAGGGGTTCCACAAGGGACACCAAGGACTCAAAAATTGACATCAATGACTAGAAATTGTTGGTATCAATGAAAAATTATTTAACAATATCTCCCTTTGTCATTGATGAAAACTCTATAACTCCTCTTTAGAACAAGCTTCCCCAGTCAACAAAAATTCTCTCCCCCTTTTGCAATCAATGGCAAAGGGAACATCCTTTTACTATACTGCTCCCTCTTGGGGCATGCTCCCCCTGTCATCAAATTCTCTTTATTTTAAACTTTTCTTATTGTTGTTCGACACACTAGGTACACTAAGGGGGGGGGTGAATGAGTGTGCACAACTTTTATTACTTTTTTAATTTTAACAATAAAGAACTTATTCAATATTATGCATTATGACATTATCATTATATCATCATCAGCATTATTATCATCATCATATCATCATTACATAAGAAGCATAACATGATACACAATACACCAAATTTTATGTGGAAAACCAAGTCCTAGGGGAAAAACCACAAAAGCCTTTATAATAATAAATATCTAGCAACATATGGAAGGAGGAAACAAACCCCTTATTAAAATGAATTCAATTCTCTAGCTACAAATAGAAGGAGGATACAACCCATTTATTTATAGGCTACAACCGAAATGAACTCCAACTTCCTGGTTCTCCGGCTAAAACCTCCTTTCCTTACCCCATCCTGCAACCCAGATATAAAGATAGAACTGAACTACTGAACCACCAACTACACTAATCTTGTGACCCTACTAATCAACACATGTACTACACTACACAATATGTACCACATTGCACAACCACTTCTACTAACCACTGCTCATCATCTGATCACTACTGATCAACTGATCACTGTCCACTGTATCACACTAATCATCAACCTCTATAATCAACCTGTCCAATCAGGTTGTACCAATAAATCTCTTGCTCATATCATCTGAATCAGTTAATGTAATTCTAATCAAATGCACACCAAACTTAGTCTACCTGACTCAAACCAACTGCTCATACAATTTAGCGAGTATGAGTCATATCAACTGCACATAAGGAAACCTATGCCAATCCTACTAAATTGAACCAACCTGTACCAAGCTGCTTGTGTACCTGTGCCAAATCAATCATATACTTGTGTTAAGCTAATCAAGTGATTTGAAAGTTAACCAACCCTTCTTACTTGGACTATTTCATCAAGTAAGAGACACATTTGAGAAACCAAGAGACTTCACATATGGTCAACAAAACTTTGTCCAACCACACTCAACTTAATGACACCACAACCAACCTCAATCACAGTCAAGGAATACTTGACAATTAAACATGATAAACCTCAACCAACTAACCTCATCCAAGAAGATAAGACTTAACCAACTATGTCAAAATCATCCAGTGTCATAAAATCTTAGACACAAAAGGATTTTTCACTCCACTCAAATCAAGTCAACAAATTAATCAAATATCAAGCAAATAGTCACTTACAATACTATCAAAGGTTGTCATTAACAGTCAATAACAGTCCAACTCCACGTAGGCAAAAGAAACAATGATCAACACTTGTAAAACTAGTTTTCAAAGAAAACACTTAGGTTGATAAAAAAATTACTCACATGATCTATTACTTACATGCCAACTTCTCATTCAATACTACGTTATACAACAATCAAGATAAACACCAAAATCCATGCCAACAATATCCAAGATAATCATCAAGATCTATATCAAGATCATACCAAGATATATTCCAAGATAACCATCACCGTACACTCCATAACATATTCAATGAATTCAAAGATATATACCAATATATAGGCTCACATACTAAGATCAAAGATGAACTCTATCCATGAGAGACGTGTGCCATCACAAGAGAAACCTAGAAGTATGAATCATACCTTTTTTAATTTCACAAGATGAAGAAACAATAGAAAAACCAAAATAAACTCTATATCATGTCATCAAATATCTCTCTCAACAATATTTCCAACGAGCCAAAAAATTTGTAATTCTGATTCCTCATGAGAAAGTTATGCCAATTTTAGTGAAGCTGCCCAAAAAATTGTCCTCCACAAAGTTTCACAATTTTCTCCAAGAGTTGCGAAATACCAAAGAGAGAATTGATTGAAGAACAAATGAAATGCTTGATATTCTATTTATAAAGGTCGTGGAGGAAAGTTAGTACCTAAAACTAGTCTGACATGCAATTCAAAATTACAAATAATTAATTTCTCTTTTGTTTGGTCGACTGACTCAAAAAGGTGGGGTACACCAACTTCAAAATTTCATATCTCTTCAACCGTAAGGAGTTAGAAGATTCTCCAGATATCAACATAAATGGATTGATGGGGACTATATCCCTATGATTATTTTCTTTTAAAATTCTTTGTTCAATACCCTTAAATTCTTCAATTTGTACAAGACATCAAGACTCTACACATAAAGGTGTCAAAGACCATGTTACCTTATGCATAAGTTCCAAGGTCAAAGGATTTAATGGACATCACAAAAGGCATGATGGATTTGATGGTCTTCACATACATAGACTTCACATCATTAAGAAGGAGGGATCCACCATATACTCATCATATTAAGGGTATCAAGGACCCCAACATCACCAATCAAGTGGGAACAAATACTTTTTCAATAATAACATCATCATATTCAAGTTATCCATATCATTAAAAACATATCCAATGGTTCCACTATATATATCTTTATCACTAGAAGAGTACCAATGCCCTAAAATAGGGGCACAAATATCTCACTGCTAGTTTGCAACACCTTATGGTCTTCATATGCATGATCGCAAGGCTACAACAAGGCTAAAGTCTATATAGTGTCCAAAGACCATCAAACCACCAATGTGTGGGTTCAAGACCCAAGTCTCCACATGTAAGAGGATTAAGATATAAGCTTGTAGACTGAAGGACCCCATAAGAACTCAACAACCTCAAGACCATCCAATGCAAGCAATGGGCTCCAGCATCAACACATCAAGGGACTTACACACATGAGCCACATTATCCATCCAAAAGCCAATCAAGAGACCAAAATAGGTACAAGCATAACAAGCAACACAAATACCAGTAACCAAAGATCAACCAGGAAAAAGGAACTTGAAAATGGACTCAAATGGGACCAAGATACAACTTAGGAGCACTTGACCAAGTCAATGGGTAAACAAGTATTTTTCCATTGTTCCAATGCATCCAAGGGATTCAAGCTTGATCTTCGACAAGGTCAAAAGGGCTCCTATGAAACAGACAACCAAAAACTAAACACTAAGCCTCAAGGGATCCACAAGGGCCACCAATGACTCAACAGTTGGCATCAATGACCAGGCACCATTGGCATCAATGACAAATTAATCAACACCTGTTTGTATTAATGGCAATAAGAACTTCTTTTGAAAATACTGCTTCCCCTATCATTGGTCACTAATGCTTCTTTAATGGACTTGTATTCCATCGCATGGATACTGCTGGAGCCAACTACTATACGATACTAAAAATAGTGTGATATATGATATCAAATATGATAATCAGGTACATATCTCCTTTTACACATTCTTTGTACACTTAATATTCACTGGTCAATAATCTTCATAATGGTATTGGGTTTTTTCCAAGATTTTCATCATTTCTGTTTTGATCTACTAACTTTATTCTCCATAATTTAGTAGGTTGATGGTTGTTCATTCCATTTGATTGAACCAGCTTTATTCTCCAAAATTTAACTGGTACGTGCATCCAACAATGTTTTGCGAAATGAACATAATGATACCAATTGTAACACTGAATGGAAAACCCACCTTTATTTCTTCTTGGCATAATTTTTTCATGGTATCTACAATGGATGGATTTGTGACCATAGTTATTGCACTTGTAACAGTAGCCATTGAACATCATAAGGTATCTATGAGAAGAGAATAATCTTTGTGATGTACCTTCTTTTAATTCTTGCTGATCATGGGATCTTATGAGAATACGTGTATAACTAGTAGTCTTTTCTTTCTTTTCCATAGATATTTTACTTTCTTCAATGTTATTCTTGATCTTCAAATTTGTCTTTAAATGAGTAGTTGTTTTGTCCATATCTTCCTCTGGAGAGAGGATCTTCAATTCTTTGCTTTTGACAAATTTCTATCTTCTCTTAGAGTTGTCTCGTTAGATCTTCTTTTATTTTCTTGACTTCTTCCACCTGTTTGTTCAGATCAAAGATATTGTCTTCCATATGTCCTTTTGAATTCTGATCATCCTCACGGGATGTTTGTAGTTGAAATTTTAGTACATGATTGTACTTTCTAAGTTCTGATAGCTCCTTTTCAAATTCAAATATTGTCAGACACAGCTTTTGTAATTATACCTTCAAGGATTTCATTTCAAGTTCTTGGTTTCCTCTTAATTTCTCTTCCAATATTTATTTAATCTTGTAGGTACTTATTTCACTGTCTTTGCCTTGTAGCTTGCATATCAATTATTTTTCCTCATCTTCTAACAGTCTTATGAGCTTGACAATTTCTTCTGATTGCTTTTCAATTTTTGTAGATGAATTCTCAAGTTTATCTTTCAAGGAGTTGGATATGGATTCTTTGATTCTGGTAGCTTCTTGGAGTTTTAGATCAATTATGGTATGTGTGTCCTTATCACATTATTCTTGATTCCTCTTCTCATATTTGTCGAATTGCTCTTGCAATACCTGGTTCTATTCACAAAGTTTTTTCACTTCTTGCGAAACACTAGTAATTTCATTGTCTATCATAGTATTTGCTAAATTTTATCACTTATCAAAGATAAAGTATTTTCATCACAATATGAAGTATTGCATTCTATGATTTCAAAATGGCCCTTATCTTATATACTTGATAAAAATGTATCTTTAAAAGTATTTCAAACAGAGTGTTCAGGGGACTCACCTTCATACTTACTTGGATCTTGTACTTTCCTTTTCATGGGAATGTCTTCTTGTTCTTCATCTTAGTTTAGATGATGTATTTTGAACGGAAATTCTTCAAATGAGTTGCAATTTCCTATTTTCTCCTTTTGGAGATCTATTAGATCTTTAAGCAGTGATTCCATAATCACTTCTTCTTTTTCTTTATTGGAGTAGAGTTATTCTAATCTAAGCCATTGTTCCTTAGCTTTGTTTCACTTCCCTATCTTCTTCTTTTGGATATATGTTAGGCCTTAAAGGATGGATTCCATAACCATTGAATTATTTTTATTTGGTTCCTTCTGAGCTTCTATTTTCACTTTCTTTGGAGGTGTATAACCAGTAACAATTGATTTCCATACACCAATTCCTTCTCCCTTAAGATAAGCCTGAATTCTCATTTTCCAGATCAAGTAATATTCTTACTCACAAGACAATCGTACTCCATTCATTGAGAACCCCATGGTGTGTCAAATATCTCCTTCAAGCTGATAAGGATTTATGTGAAGAACCCCCTTTGATACCAATTGTTGGATACACCAGGTACACTGAGAGGGGGTGGGGTGAATCAGTATGCACAATTTTTATTACTTTTTCAATTTTAGCAATCAACAATTTATTCAATATTATGTATTATCACATTATCATTATCTCATCGTCAACATTATTATCCCCATCACATCATCATCACATAATAAGCATAACATGATACACAATACACTATATTTTACATGGAAACTCAAGTCCTAGGGGAAAAACCATGAAAGCCTTTATAATAATAATTATCTAGCAACAACTGGAAGGAGGAAACAAACCCCTTATTACAAAGAATTCAATTCTCTAGCTACAACTGGAAGGAGGATACAACCCCTTGATTTACAAGCTACAACCTCAAGGAAGCTCCAACTCACTGGTTCTCCGACTACAAGAGGAAGGAGTCTACAACCCCCTTTCCTTTCCCTGTCCTGCCACCCAGATATGAATATAGAAACCACTGAACCATGACCGAACTGATCATGTGGACCTGCTAATAAACACCTATACTACACTACACAAGGTATACCACACTACACAACCACCGCCACTACTAACCATTGCTCATGATTTGATCACTACCTATTAACTGATCACTATCCACTATATCACACTGCTCATCAGGTTGTACAATTAACCTATGCGATCGATTTGTACCAATCAATCTGTTTCTCACATCACCCGACTCAGTCAATATGAGTCTAACTAACTGCACACCAAACTCAGTCTGTTAGTTTTTCATCACATTTAAGCTAGCATTATGATCTTAGGATCTTTTCACTGAGAGAATAACAAGCACAACAATAAAACACAAGCACATCACAAGAGACAAGAGACATAACGAGTTTTTCTCGGGGAAACCATAAAGGAGAAAACCCCGCAACTTCCTCTAAGATAGAATCAACACCAAAATAGTAAGAGACCTCCCAAAACAGCAGTAGTCTTCTGTCTTCTGTCTAGTCCCAAAATTTCCTTCTCCAGTAGTGCGCCACACTTGGGAGAGCAAGTGATGTATTTCACAAGTGATAAATAGAGAGACTCTCACTCTCTATTTATATTCATCCATTCACTTGAATTTCCTTTTCACATGTAGGCTCAACCTAATAATTACTACTCGAGCCTACACCTTAATTAGTGTATAATAACTCAAGTGCCCTGAAACTGTGGGGACTTACCTAATGACTTGATATGACTTGATTACATTATTAATCCTCCCGATCAGAACATCGGGGCATGACCACATGACTCAAATACATAATAGAGACATCCCGGAATAAACATCGGGTTACAATATATAAGATACATAGAAGAATACATTCCGAAGTAACATATACATCAATACTCCCTCTTAACTAGGAAGGTATTCTTTCGACACAATTTTCAGCACTGGTATTCTTCTCTGTATCAACTGGATCATCTCGTCTTCAAGTCATCTTCGTCTTCAAGTCATATTCGTCTTCAAGTCATCTTCATCTTCAAGTCATCATCGGATCTGGATCATCATCGAACATCATCTGGATCATCTCTCGATCTGGATCATCATCACTGGACTGGATCTGGATCATCATTCGATCTGGATCAACACTGGTGCTATCTCATGATTCTTCTTGTCATAGGAAGTTCTACAGAGCCATCCCTTTTTCATGCTGGTTGTAGGCCTACCCTCATGTAGGTCTTCGCCCAGCACTTATATCTGACCTGCTCATCAGAAAGGCATGCCCAACACTCACATCTGATCATGTAGTAAACTACAATCCCATCAGAAAGGCCCAGCACTCACATTCACCAATATGATAGGACACACCTACTATCATCTGTGAAATGGCTCAGCACTTACAACCACCAGCATGATAGGACACACCTACTATCATCTGTGGAAAGGCACAGCGCTCACATCCACCAGCATGGTAGGACACACCTACTACCATCTATGGAAAGGCTCAGCACTTATAATCACCAGCATGGTAGGACACACCTACTACCATCTATGAAAAGGATCTGCACTTACAATCACCAGCATGATAGGACACACCTACTATCATCTGTGAAATGGCACTGTACTTACAGTCACTAGCATGATAGGACACGCCTACTATCATCTGTGAAATGGCACATCACTTACAATCACTAGCATGATAGGACACACCTACTATCATCTGTGACAAGGCTCAACACTTACATCCATCCAGGCGGGAACACATCCTGCTCACAATGATGGAAGGGCATGCACTCATATCTGATCATGAGGGGAACGCATCCCAGCAATCATATTAGAATGGCCCCTAGTCCTCCTCGACTGAGCTACCTGGTAACTGACTAGGCGCCTCCATTCTCCTAGAGAATGGCAGTTTCCCTTACATCCGACCTGCTCGTCAAAATGGCCAACACTCACATCTGACATGGAAGGAACTTAATCCTTTAGCCATGAACAGAATGGTTCATCCCTTACATCTGATCAAGTGGGAACACATCCCTCTATCACATCAGAATGGCTACTTAGTTCTTATACTGAGTGTTCCTGGTAACTGACCAGGTGCCTCCATTCCTAGAATGGCAATTGCTCTTACATCTGTCCTACTCGACAGAATGGCCAGCACTCATATCTGACATGGAAGGGAGAAACCCTACCACCATGACAGAATGGGTCAGCCCTTATATCTGACCTACTCGTCAGAATGGCTATGGATCTCAGCACTCATATCTGACATGGAAGGAACCAATCCTCTCACCATGACAGAATGGCTCGGCCCTTACATCTGACCATGGAAGGAACCAATCCTCTCACCATGTTAGAATGGCTATGGGTCTCATGAATTTTTCTAGGAGGAAGCCTTGATTTGGAGAACACCAAGTCTCTCTCTGAGGTACTCAAACTTCAGCCTAGCCAATGGATTCGTCAATACATCAGCTATCTGTTCCTCCGTCGCAACATACAGGAGCTTCACTGCTCCTCTCTGCACCATATCCCTGATATAGTGATACTTGATCTTGATATGCTTCGACCTGTCATGAAACAATGGATTCTCTGACAACTTCACGCAACTCTAGTTGTCACAAGTAGCATCTAACTGGAGATCAAATATATTAGACAGTAGCTTCCGTAGCCATACTGCCTCACAACTAGCTGAACAAGCTGTGACATACTCTGCTTCAGCTGTACTCAGTGCCACACAGGATTGCTTCCTACTAAACCAAGAGATCACACCTGATCCCATACTGAAGCAACATCCCGAAGTACTCTTCCTGTCGATGGCACTGCCTGCCCAATCTGAATCAACATAACCCTCCAGGTTAATCTTCTGATTCGCATCGTAATTCAGCCCATAATCAATTGTACCCTTCAGGTACCTCAGAATATGCTTTGCAGTAGTCAAGTGAACACTTCTCGGATCTGTCAGGTACTGGCTCAAGGTGTTCACAGCAAAGTAGATATCTGGTCTCGTGTTCATCAGGTACATCAATGACCCAATCATATGACGATACATCGAAGCATCAACTGACTCTGACAAAGCATCACTCAATAGCTTTAGGTTCGATGCCATAGGTGTGGTCATGCAGTCCATCATCCTAAATCTCTTCAGGATCTCTACTGCATACTTCCCTTGTCCAAGGAAGATCCCATCTATACTCTGCCACACCTCCATGCCTAGAACAATAGTGCATCGACACATAACAGGAGCATCACTGGTCTTCTGTCTTCAACCTTGAAGCAAAGGTTGAAATCCACTTTACTCTCAGTAAAGCCTAGAATCATCAGTAATCTGCCCATCCTGTCGTACCATGTCGAACCTCAGGATCTTCTGCAATCACTCCCTCTGAAGCGGAGCATCATACTCTCTCTATATTCCGTACTCTATGCACCGAAACATTTTGTACTGGAGTGACAAGTAGTATCCATCTAGGATCACTGGATACTAAGATCCTCTATCTTGAACTTCTTCAAAAGTTCATCTTGCATCCATCTGTGAGCTTGTCATCCTCTATCAACCTTGTGGCAAAGGTTAAGATATTCATTAAGCTCATCATGTATGCGTTATCCCATGGGTGTCTTCTGAACTCGTACAAAGCCTTCTTTCATTTGCACACATGATTATGCATGTCATGTGACTTCACTTCTATTAGCTGTAAATGTTTCTTTGTAGACTATGCCTTCTCTTCATGAGAACCCTCATGCTACGAATCTTGATTTGTATCTCACGATGTTTCCATCTACTGCATGATGGAACTATGAACTTCTCTTCAGGTCTCGATACTACGCCCAGACATTATTCTTCTTGAACTGATCTTCCCTTTT
>LPNX010468390.1:0-50015 GCA_001517045.1 Pseudotsuga menziesii | reverse complement strand
AACAAACGCATAACAAAATAATATAATGAAATGACAATTGAATACTTATCTTTATTTGTTTCGAGGGTAGACTCCTTCTTGAGCCTTCAGCTTCATCGTCTTCGTCATTCATAATAGCATCGTTTCTTATCCAAAAGCTAAGGTGGATAAGAAGTTCTTCAAGAGTTGAGTTCTTCATATTCCTCATTGATTGAGGGATCTTCTTTGGATGGCGATATCTTGATCTTCAATTGCTCCCCTCTTCTCTTCTCTTCTTATGATTCAAGATTCTTCTTCTTCCCAAAGTTTTCTGAAAGTAATCACTTCCTTCTGGAACACATTCCTTGAATGAATTCCACGATCCTGGGAGGCCATTCAAGGTGGCCATCATCACTTCTGCATTCTTCACTTTTTCTTTTACTGCTTCAAGTTGTTCTTGATTTGAGAGACTCTTATGACTGCATGGTCTCTGCATTCTAGATCTTCACATTCTTCAACTGGACTCTTTAGGTCATATTCTGATTTTTGTTCTTCCCTTCAAATAGCTTGAAATTCCGTTCTTCCATTCTGCAACCCCATTCTGATGTGGATTATAAGGAGTTGACAACTCCCTCTTAATCCCTGCTTCTTTGCATAGCTCTTTGAATTCATTCGAAGTGAATTCTCCACCATTATTTGATCGAATGGTCTTGATCTTCTTTTCAGTATGGTTCTTGATCAAGGCTTTGAATTCCTTGAACTTGCTGAACACTTCATCTTTGTTTTCATAAAGTAAATCCATGTCTTTATAGAAAAATCATCAATAAAAGAAACATAGTATGCATACCCGCTTAGTGAGTTTGATGACATTGGACCACATACATTAGAGTGGATGATTTCTAGAATGCCTTTGGCTTTGCTTTTGCTGCTAGGAAATGTCTTCTTTGTATTCTTCCCTTTCGCACATCCTTTGCAAACTCCATCATGCTTTGTTTGGAATGCAATAGGTAGTGCTCTGTAGTGCACATGTGCAAGCCTTCTATGTCAAAGCTCATTTGGATCTACTGTATCATGGATCAAGGCTTGTTCTAGATGACCCTTCAATTTGTACAAGCCTCCTTCTTGTTCTCCAATCACTACCGCATCATCAATTTTCTTTCCTTTTGGCCACATGATGACTTGAGCATCGATGAATGCAACCCACATTCCTTTTGCATCCAAGGCTGAAATGGATAGAAGATTCTTATTAAGTCCTGAAACAAACAATACTTCTTTCATTGTTAGAGACTTACCAGAGTCTAGCTTGTATGAAGATTCCCCACTACCTTTTATTGGATATTGGTAGTCATCTCCTAGTTTCACCTTGTGAGGTGATTCATGTCTAACAGTCTTACAAAGGATTCCTTGAATCCCGTCATATGTTTGGAAGCCCCACTGTCTATAAGCCAATCATCATTTCCATGAGTAATGTTACCTGTGAGAGCTGATATCAGAACATATTCATCCTCACTTGAAGAGTATTCACTTTCATATATGGATCTATTTCTGGATGGTTCATCATCCTCTGCAGCATGAGCATGATGTCTTCTTTGGCCTCGTCTCCCTCTGAAACTGGAACCTCTATACTCATGTAGGTGGCCAATCCAATTTCTTCAGAGAGATCAAATAGTTCTATGCTTGGAAGTTGTTAACTTCACCAAACTTATCATCAATCTATTGTGATAGATCATATTGAAATGAGAACCTCAAATGGAAATAGCAAAGGATTAGATCTTACCGATTTGAGATGTCCATCTTGTCCCGGAGTTTGCTGATCTAGGGTTTGTCGCAGAAACCCTAATTTTCAAAACTTGGAAACTTTCAGATATGATTGGACAAACAGATATATCTCTTCAAATGGAGCTGTCCAATGTACTCCTTTTCTGAAAACAGTGGAGGGAAGCTCCCGAAACAGGAAGCCCTAATTTACTGATTTCTTCTGCAGAAATGCCTGTTACTGTTTCTGTGATATATCTGAAATTACTGATCCTCTGTGTCTGAAATTTCTCACTGAGGTAACCTCACATGTCCCTGATCCAACACCATAGTTTTCATCAGAATTGGTTTCACCATTTTGGATTTATGATCCTTTTCCCAAGGTGACCTGTTACAGGACTGTTCAGAACAACGAAGTTGTACGGCATGCCGCGTGTCACTGGTTTATCTTTTGATTTTGATATTCGGACCACTAAAATTAAAGTTCGTTCCCTTTCTGGAACATCTTCATGAATTCCATTTGGACCTCTTATCTCAATATATTGCAGATCTCCCCAGATGTCCTGTTTAGGGATGAATTCTGGAAGAGGCTGGAACCCTAACTTGGAGAGATCATATCTCCTGGAGTACAGAGAATATGAGTCTAATTTTTGGACACAGGATTCATCAGGAGTTTATATTCATCCCCTAAAAGTTTCTACTTCTGAGACTTCGCCAATCTTGGAATATAGCGACTGTACCAAAACTTAGCAGTTTTAGTATTTAGGGTTTCTCCTAGCTTAGGGTCAAACTAAGGTTTGACTTTCCTAGAGTTTCAGCCAACAAAATTTCTTGATCCAGGTCTCTAAACTTCGGTTTTGATGAGGATAATAACCCTATGCTGGTCTCCCTCAAAAATTCCTCTTCTGTAGAAATCCTTAATTTCCACATCGAAGACTGAAAATGCTCAGAATCAAATTCCGCTTCGATAGAAAGATGCGCCCTAAGGAGGAGAGTTGTTCCACCTTAATTTTGCTGAAAATCTATGGAGGAAGATCCACAAACTAGGAATCCCTAGTTCCTGTAGCTGCATAATGTCTTCTTCTCAGGTTAGCTCTGATACCATGTTAGTTTTTCATCACATTTAAGCTAACATTATGATCTTAGGATCTTTTCACTGAGAGAATAACAAGCATAGAAATAAAACACAAGCACATCACAAGAGACAAGAGACATAACGAGTTTTCCTCGTGGAAACCATAAAGGAGAAAACCCTGCAACTTCCTCTAAGATAGAATCAACACCAAAACAGTAAGAGATCTCCCAAAACAGCAGTAGTCTTCTGTCTTCTGTCTAGTCCCAAAATTTCCTTCTCCAGTAGTGCACCACACTTGGGAGAGCAAGTGATGTATTTCACAAGTGATAAATAGAGAGACTCTCACTCTCTATTTATATTCATCCATTCACTTGAATTGCCTTTTCACACGTAGGCTCAACCTAATAATTACTACTCGAGCCTACACCTTAATTAGTGTATAATAACTCAAGTGCCCTGAAACTGTGGGGACTTACCTAATGACTTGATATGACTTGATTACATTATTAATCCTCCCGATTAGAACATCGGGGCATGACCACATGACTCAAATACATACTAGAGACATCCTGGAATAAACATTGGGTTACAATATATAAGATACATAGAAGAATACATTCCGAAGTTACATATACATCAACACAGTCTACCTGAGTCAAACCAACTCTCATACAACTTAGTCAGTTTGAGTTAGACCAACTGCACATAAGGGAACTTGTGTCAATCCTGCTCAATTGACCCAACCTGTACCGAGCTATTTGTGTATCTATGCTAAATCAATCATATACTTGTGTAAATATAATCAAGTGCTCTGACATCTAACCAACCCTTCTTACTTGTCCTAGTTCATAAATTAAGAGACACATTTGAGAAACGAAGAGGCTTCACATACGGTGAACCAAACTTTGTCCAATCACACTCAAATCAATGACACCACAACCAACCTCAATCATAGTTAAGGAATACTTGACCATTAAACATGATATACCTCAACCAACTAACTTGAACCAAGAAGATAGAAGACTTAACCAACTATGTCAAGCTAGGTCAATCTCATAAACTCTTAGACACAAAAGCATTTTCACTCCACTCAAATCAAGTCAACAAATCAAACAAATATCAAGTATATAGTCTCTTACACTATTGTCAAAGGTTTTCATTAAAAATCAATAAAAGTACAACTCCACTTAGGTCAAAGACATAACAATCAAATATTGTCATACTAGTTTTCAAAGAAAACACTTAGGTTGATCAAAGAAATCACTCACAATATCTATTACTTACATGCCAACTTCTCATTCAATACTATACTATACTACAGTTAAGAAAAACACCAAGATCTATTCCAACAACATCCAAGATAATCATCAAGATCTATATAAATACCACATCAAGATATTTGCCAAGATAATCATCACCATCGCCTCCATAACATATTCAATGACTTCAAAGAGATATGCCAATATATAGTCTCACATACTAATATCAAAGAGGAACTCTATCCATGAGAGACATGTGTCATCAGAAGAGAAAACCAAAAGCATGAACCAAACCTTTTTGAACATAAAAAGATGAGTAAATAATAGACAAAACAATATCATGTAATCACATAGCCATCGCAACAATCTTTCCAATGAGCCAATAATTTTGTAATTCCTATTCTGGATGAGAAAGTTATGCCAATTTTAGTGAAGATGCCCAAACATTTCTCCTCCACAAAGTTTCGCACTTTACTCCGAGAGTTGCGAAATACCAAAGAGAGACTTGATTGATGAAAAAATGAAATGTTTGATATTCTATTAATATAGGCCATGGAGAAAAGTTAGTACCTCAAACTGGGTCGACATGCAATTCAAAATTAAAAATAACTAAATTCTCTTTTGTTTGGTCCTCTGACCCAAAAAGGTGGGGTACACCAACTTCAAAATTTCATATCTCTTCAACCATAAGGAGTTAGAATATTCTCCACTTATCAACACAAATAGATTGACAAGGAATATCTCCCTATGATGGGTTTATTTTCAAATTCTTAGTCTAATACCCTTAAATTCTTCAAATTGTTCAGGACTTCAAAGATTCCACACATAAACATGCCAAAGACCATGTTACATTATGAATAAGTTCCAAGGTCAAAGGATTCAATGGAAATCATCAAAGGCATGAAGGATTTGATGGCCTTCACATCCATATAATTCACATCAATAAGGAGGAGGGTTCTACCATATACGCATCATATCAAGGGTATGAAGGACCCAAAAACCACCAATAAAGTGGGAACAAAGATTTTTTCAAGAATATCATCATCATATTCAAGGTCTCCAAATCATTAAAAACATATCCATTGGTTTCTCTATATATCTTCATCACAATAAGAGTACCAACACCCCTGGACAAGGGTATAAATAACTCACCACTAGTTTGCAACACCTAATGGGCTTCATATGCATGATCACAAGGCTACAACATGCCAATGACCATGTAATGTCCAAGGGCCATCAAACCACCATATGTGTGGGTTCAAGACACAAAATTCCAAGGACACTAAGTACTTCATAAGAATGGGTTCCAACATACATAAGTGTGGGTTCCAAGACCCAAGTCTCCACATGCAATAGGATCATGATCTAAACTTGTGAACTTAAGAACCCCACAAGAACTCAATAACCTCAAGACTATCCAATGCAAGAAATGGGATCTAGCATCAACACATCAATGGACTTACACACATGAGACACATTATCCATCCAACAACCAATCAAGAGACCAAAAAGGTACAAGCATAACAAGCAACACAAATACAAGTAACCAAATATAAACCAAGATCAAAGAACTCAAAAATGGACTCAAATGGGACCAAGATAGAACTTAGGGGCACTTTACCAAGTCAATGGGTAACCAGGGATTTTTTTCATTGTTCCAAGGCCTCCAAGGGCTTCAAGGTTGGGCTTGGAAAAGGTCAAAAGGGCTCCTCTGACATAAACAACCACAAAATTGAAACACTAACCGTTAGGGGTTCCACAATAGGCACCAATGACTCAACAATTTGCATCAATGACAACTTATTAAACAAGGATACAATTGAGTATGGCCTTAGATATGCAAGAGATTAAAGGATATACCGGCAAGGATATGAATGAATCCAATTGGGCTAGTAGTGATACAAATAGGAAGAGCACTTCAAGTTGATACTTCAGTATGGTATGATTTCTTGGTTAAGCAAGAAGCAGATGAACGTAGCACTGAGTGCAACTGAATTAGATTATATTGAAAGTTGTGAGGAAATATGGTTTTGGAAGCTACTTGCAAGATTGTTTGATGACATCTTGCATGGATTGTGACAAATAGAGTTACGTAAATAACATGAAGAAGAATCTGAAGCTACTAGAGTCAATGACACTATTATATGACATCATTGATGTAGGATCTTCCTTCGTGAAGAACCAACTGGGAAGAAAGCAAGGGAATATTCCTCAAGTGATGAGGAATATGTACTTTGATTAAGAAGAAATAAAACGATGAAGATGAAGATCATGCTCTTATCCATTTCAACATTGGATAAGAAGGGATGCATTTGTAGGAAACACATATTCAACACCAATACACAGTTCTATGTGATCTGTGGTGTAAGAAGACTTGCTCATTATTTTTAATAATGAGCAAGATAGGAACATGTCCTCAGAATCAGATGATGAAGTAGAGCATGTTGTCCGAGACTCCAGTAATTCCTGCAAGAAGACATAAATCAAGAGGGAGTCTACCAA
Organism: Pseudotsuga menziesii; assembly: GCA_001517045.1. Lineage (NCBI taxonomy): Eukaryota > Viridiplantae > Streptophyta > Pinopsida > Pinales > Pinaceae > Pseudotsuga > Pseudotsuga menziesii. The sequence continues at coordinate 43,466 of LPNX010468390.1, read as the reverse complement.
ACAAGCAAAGATGCGTATTTGAATTGTCATTTCTTGTATATTTAGTTTCTTAATGATATTGTTCAGTTGTGTACATAGATATGTTCCTATATTTAGGAAGTGTATTATGCATGTTAGAGTGTTTGTATTGATGAACAATTTAATGCTAATATGCATGTGATGGGTAAGTGGCTTATGGTGTTGTAAAAAATTCCATTGCTAATTATCTAGAATGAAACCTTGTAATAATTTCTTCGTAGAGATGGTGGAAGAAATCTAGAAAGTTGTCGTATATATATGGGATATGGATGAATGTTGTATTGGATAAAATAGTTGCATGATTGTATGATATATATCTTTATGCATAAGAATTTATCATTATGGATATGTTTTGAAGATTATGAAATGTTTCTAACCATGGAACTCAATTTGAATTCTAGGAAATATCGTGTGCAGTCACCTATAAGAGAAGAATGATGAAGAACAAGTGATAAAGAACAAGTTGTTGATGTATTGACTAAGCCTTTGTCTCGTGTAAAGTTTAAATACTTTCAAGACAAGCTCGATGTATTCCAAAAGGACCTCCCTTAAAATAAGGAGTGATGATGTTGTTGATGATGATGTGGAAGTTTTCCTATTGCATTGGTGTGGCAGATCAGTCTAGGTAGGATATGCATGGATAGGATTGTTTGGCTCGAAATAGTTAGTAAGTTAGATGAGGCTTGTTTGATCCTAGGGGGATTATTATGTCTGTTTAGGCTTGTTTGGCCCAAAAGGGTTAGTAATCTATACAAGGCTTATTTAGTCCCAGCTAGGTAAATCCATTTGTCTGGATAGCCTTGTTTGGAACGAAAGGGTTAGTAAGTCAGAAAAACACTTAGTTGATCTATCGGAGTACCCACTGAGATGTTGCTTCAGATATCTTAAGGGAATACTATTGTGGTACCGGCACTTTGTGCTGATGACAACACTCTATGACGATGACAACACTCTATGACGATGACAACACTTTGTGTTGATAATGTGGTTCCAACACTCTATGCTGCTGATGATGATGTGGTTCTAGAACTCTGTGTTGCTACTGCTGATGTGGTTCCAACGCTTTGTGTTGCTGCTAATGATGTAGTTCCAGTATTCTGTGATGATTATGATGATGTGGTTCCAACAATATATGTTGATGACGATGACATTGTTCCAACATTTATATGTTTCCAATGATGATGTTACTCCAACATTTCTATGTTTATGATGATGATGTTGCTCCAAAGTTTATATGTTGTGATGATGATGTTGTCTCAACATTCTATGCTATTGCTGCTGATGTTGTTCCAGTATATCCATGTTGATGATGTAGATGATGATCTAGCATTTATTTGTTGATGATGTTGTTTTTAGCACTAACATGCTAATGATGTTGTTGTTGTTCCAGTATTAACATACTAATGTTGCAGATGATGATGATGTTCAAGTATTCACATACCGCTGCTGCTGCTGCTGCTGATGATGATGATGATGTCCCAATACTCACATACCGTTGCTGATGATGTCCCAATATTCACATACTAATTATGACGATGATGTCCCCGTATTCACATACTAATGATATTCTTGATGATGATGATGATGATGATGATATTCCAGTATTTACACACTGATGAGGATGCTCATGATGATGATGCTCTGTGATGATTATGTTACATGATGATGATGCTTCATGATGATGATTCTCCATGATGATGATGTTCCATGATGATGATGATCCATGATGATGATGGTCCATGATGATGATTCTCAGTGATGATGTTCAATGATGATGATGCTCCATGATGATGTTGTTCCACAATGATGATGTTCTATGATAATGATGCTCCATGATGATGATGATCCATGTTGATGTTCCACGTTGATGTTTATAAGGATGTCCCATGATGATGTTGTCCCAGACAAATGATGTCCTTTTTTTTCAAACATTCCTATGACATATAGATTCACTAGTCATTTGTACAGTTGTTTTTTGTTGTTCCTGATGATGTAGAATGCCTTCCTTCTTAAGAGGGAGTGTTGAAAGAAATGTAAATTCAGAAGATATTTTATTGTACTTTTATTGTTTTCCTCCTTCGGATATGTTATTCCTCCATTTGGAGATGTCTTTTATGTAATTGGTCATGTAAAATTAATGAGGTAAAACATTTGTTGTAAGTCGAGGCAATAGTACCCACAAAAGTAGTTTATATATGTTATTTTGAGTCTTCCTAGATACGTCGTCCCTAATTAGAGAACCTGGCCGACCTAGATAGGTAATTGAGTCACTCACCTAATGAATATAAATAGGTGAGGCACATCCCTCATTTACACACACTTTTCACTCAATCATTGCAAAAGAGAGAGAGAGGAGCAGTCTACTATGGAAAGGGAGATTCTATTATTTTTCTTGGGATCTTACACTGTACTTGGTCGAATTCTATATCGAGGAATTTTTGTTGGGTTTTATCCCCCATGAGGGTTTCCCAGGATAAATATTTGTGTTCTTTTGTAAGGTTGTTCTTGTCTTTATTTCAATGATACTTTTCATATGGTTATGATGTTATGATGCTAAATGTATTAATAACTTGTATAACCATCAGAATTCTAACAAAATCAACATCCTTCAAACTATTTCAGGGTGGTAGGATATTGGTTTAGATCGGGAGAGACAATGTATCTCTAGAATGATAGGGACATGACCAAAGATGATGATACTTCATCTAGAATGGTTTGATAGATACATTTCCCAACAACGTTGGTGTTAATTTGGAAGGTGAGTTGGTGGGAAAGCCTTAACTTGAGGTACTTCAGTTTAAACATGACAGTGTTGGACATATTCAGGTCAATTGTTCCTATAACCAATAATAGTTTCTTATGACGTGTAGGAAAATGTTGTAACACTTCAAGGGATGACATAGCATAAGGGGCATGGGAAAAATATTCAACGATACTGTAGTTTTGGGTGGCCCAGGAATTAGGATTGAAAGAGACCTTTCAAATTGTACTTCTTAGTGGACATAGTACTATATAGAGAGCGGGTTTCTTGATTGTGAGAGGACCTTGAGGAGTGGTGGTATTGAGAACAGAGGATTTCTCAAAAGTATCTCCATTTGTTTGTTTCTTTGGAGAGGACTCATATGTATTAGTTCTATTCATTAAGTCAACCATCTCACTATACATCATAAGCACATGTGTAGTTGCAGATGATTATCCTTGTGAGGTGGGGTTTTGGTGGATAACCTTCTGCTACTATGCCAGCAGGAAGGGGTCGTTTAAAATGATGCATTGGGAATTTTATTTGAGGAACTTTTGGATCTCTTCACAATGGGCACAATCCCTTCTGAAGTGGTTGTCACTACACATTAAACATGGATACGTAACCTTCAATTTTGATTTGTCATCGGTTATTTCTTAGTTGGATTTGTTATCCAAATGATTGGAAGACTTTTTGGATTTACCTTTGATCTTCTTCTTATCGCCAGAATTTTGAGATAGATTTGATTGAACCAAATATACTTCAGCGGTATGAGAAATATTATATGACAAGGTGGTGTTCTGGCTAGCCTACGTCAAAGATGGATTTGAGGATGATGGGATCGAAGATCCAGTTGATTATTATGGAGGTTGTGTTTGAATGGAACCAATCATGCCATTGGCATGTGGTCCCGAGGTCAATCGAGCTAGGCCATAAGTAGGGCGAGGAGCATTGGGAATTATGTCATATAACGTGCCAGATTGAGCGTAGACTAAGTGTAAGTATTGGGAAAGTGCAATGGATTGTTCATTAGTAACAACTCTACCCATTGCTACATCCTTGACAATGACGGGAAATAACAATTTAGTTATCTAATCGACGAGTAATTGGTATAGGATTGGATCCTTTTTTAATTTGTCTCCTCCTCCATTAGTGAATATGATTAGAAATGTGGGTGGAGGTGGACTGTTGAAGAGAGGTTAAAATATCCATACAAGTTTGATAGTGGATTGGTAATTGAAAATGAGTTAAAAAGGCCATAGATAAGGATTGAAAATTGGTAAAAGAGTGTGCTGATAACTCAATGTACCATTTGGCGGTGTTTCTGATGAGGGTTCTCTTGAAAATCCTCAAATGAATAGAATTTTCCATGAGGGAGCTGGAGGAACACCATAAGTGATAGGTCATCATGTGGTTTTTATGATCGTCACCAGGTATACCAAATAATTTGGGTATGTTAGAAGGAAATTTAACAGGAACTGATGGCCACAAAGGATCATGTTGTATGAGGTCATTAGTCAACCATGACAGGTCTGGAAGATATAGCATTTCCATGAATGGTAACTGTAGGTTCCATTACGGATACTGGTAGCATTGATATGGAATCTACGTACTAGTAGTATCATAAAAATATTAATGGTAAGGTGTGTCCTGATAAGATGATGGTCCTCCTATAGAGGGATAGTTATGTGGTGGCAAACCTCCGAGTGGTCCTCCATGTGGTCCTCAGGGAGGTCCTCTAGGTGGTCATCTAGGTAGTCCTCTAGGTGGTCCTCTAGGTGGTACACTAGGTAGTCCTTCAGTAGGACCTCCAAGAAGTCCTTTAGGTGGTCCACCAGGCATGGGGACATTCATTGAGTTTGTTTGGTCTCATGAGGTATTCCTATTTTTGGGGTAAGGTAATCCATGATAAATGATTCCTAGGGAAACATGTTGGTAGGTTTGATTTATAGCTGTATTTTGACTTCTTGGATAAGTATGAACCCATAAAGGTTGATTCCATGCAGGTTGACTCCGCGATCGTTGGCCTATGATTGGAGGTGGGATAAAAATTCCCCTAGAAATGTTTTAGCCACTAACTACAGGTTGTCCCATGGTAACACTTTTCCTGGTGGTTGAAAACTGTCCTCCAACTATTTGAGTAAAATAGGTCAAGAATTCCCCCCTAGTAATTAGAATTGAAGGATATTTTAAACCACTTGTAAGACTTCAAAATGGGAGGAATGGAACAAAGGGATGACATGGTTCATAAGAAACCACATTTTGCATCGGTATTCCTCATGCAGAAACAACGTAAGGTCAAGTAGGAGTGTGGAATTTAGGATTATATACTATTGAAGTAGATGGTAAAGAAATGAAAATTAGTCACCTCACACTCTCCCCAAACACACATAGATGAGATACAGTATCATGAATTGGAACAAAAAATTCATCCTTTGAGAGGAGTGATGTAGAATGTGGAGGTTGAGGTGGAACATACGCGAGAGTTGGAGTACCAAACTTGAAAATAGTTTGGTCTAAGGAAGTGATCCAAAACAAGGAATATGGACAAAATACAACCACTACGGGGTCATCTAGAGGTTGAGTGAATACCCAATATTGTGCTCCAGAATACCCTTTGAGTAAGAAATGAAAAGATGAGTCATGCGAATAATTTTGATGAAATAATACCTAAGTATGGGTAGATAAGTTTTTAGAGGGAGAATAATCTCCTTCGGTTCAGTAATCAGTCTACCTTCCTCATGCGAACAAGCTACAGTGGGTTGTTACATGGTTACCCCTTTGTTTCCATCCCTGAGGGGGGATATTTAGGTGGTAATCCTTGCTTCCTACAAGATCTTCTCACAGGTTTCTCAACTGGGATGTCTGGAAAAATTCTCTTTCTAAATTTTTTTTGATAAAAAGGGAACACACAAAAATTTCCTACACAAGCTAAGGTCACAAGCAAACCTAGGTTATAGGGAGGGTTAAAAAATACAATAATCACAGGAGTATTAGGACCATACCCTTGACCATATAACCCAATTACCTGGACATTACATGTGTAGTATCTCTCTGAGTGTTTTTCTTGGTGTATTGCTTGGATAATGCAACCAATAGATTTACTTAGCTGGTTCCAGATTCCTAGAGGGATTTCCCAATATACTCAAGTATGTGGGATCTCAAATCCATGCTAGTGTTGTCTAATGCAAAACCATTCAAAAGGGGCCTTCCTATATACCATCGAGTACTGAAGAACCTTTGTATATACCATAAAAGTACGTGAAATGTCATTTAATATACCGATTAGTATGTGTAAGAACCACACATTCCTCGGTATGTGGTGCAGGAAATAACTGACAACTCCTATGTTTATAGACATCAAAACATGTATTCTAACCTATCACTCAAGTTATTAATAAATTTTTACCTAAACTACCATTTTATTTTATCTTAACAGTTAATGGACTTTTCGAGTGTGGACTGACTGTAAAACTTATGCAAGATCTGAATGCAATGCAAGTCTTCCTTTCGATGAGATATAACTAAGGAAAGGAGGGAGATATTTTCCTTCCTTTAAGATAATCAACTGAAATACAACACTAATCTATCACTTTTCTTTTTGAAGCCAAAAATACATATAATCACATCGTTTTAATTGACCCAAGCGATCTAAACTACACTCAACAAACTATAATTTTTTATTTTCTCTTCTTCTTCAAATCAAAGTCTAAAACTAAAAACTCCAAAATGAAGAAAATGAACTTTATTTTAATTGCAAAATGTTTCACTTTGAAACAAAGAAAAAAAGTATTATTCAATTTGTACTAAATACAATATATTTACTTCATTCTCGATCTAGAATTTGAAATCAATGATTTTGCAATTCTACAAAAGTAATGGAGTTTCGAAGAGCATAAAATCATCCAACACAACCAAATTCACACTATCCAAGCCAAACTCATGCACACGCCACTTTGGAAAACAACACACTTTTATGAAATCAAAAGGCTTAATGCAATACAAGGTAAGGCTATCGAAGAGCCACAAGATGGGATTCTATGAACAGGGATCATATTTACCCTAAATAAATCAAGCAACCACTTGAATACAAGGAATCAACAAGAAACCAATGGAAGCCTTAAATCTCACTAAAATTCAACCAAGAAATGCATTAAAAGGTTTGGAGAGAATGAGATTGAGACATTCTTGGATAGATCTTTAAGAAACACCCGATACAGGTAGGAGAAGGGGATGGACCATACTGCAAAATATTTGCAGATCGACATGGTTAGCTATGTGACACAACACATATGGACATGTCAACACGCCTGTATTACTTACCCAAGTGCATGTTTAATGCGGTTGCAGTGTATGCAAGGTGTGTTGGTTATAGCATATGATTTGAACCCAAAGGATGAGTGCATCAATTTTTGTAAAAAATGTTTAAAAAAATACAAAACAAAAAAGGACCAAACCTATGAATTTATCAGAGTAGATTTAGGGTCCATAACAGATCTAGACAACCCAAAGACTCATAAAATACCAAGAGAGATAACAATCATGCAAAATGGGGTAAGATATAATAATATCAATACAAGTGAGAGAGATATGAAATGGTCCCCAATGGAGTCACCAATTTTTCTAGGAGAATTAGTCCCAGGCACAAATGCGAGTGGACCTCCCTATTATGTATCATACATATATAGAACAAAGCATCATAAAGATGTCTACTTTCACCTAGATCGATTTTATAATGACAAAGAGATGAGACAAAGACAATTTACCTTTAATTTGATTTTTGTCCTCACCTTTTCCACTTAGATGCAATACAGCTTCGTGCACACTAGTACCTGCAATCAATAAAATAAAAAGGAGATACAAATAGATTGAACTGGTAGCCATGGAATTGAACTAATCAAATGACCAAGGAAATATGATGTACTGCGATCAACACCGTTTCAAATTACGGGAAATAAAATATTTTTTTTTATGAAAAGACAATGAAGGAAGTAATACAACCATTGAATCCTTGACATTATATCCTCTTTCCAATGACCTCCTTCCATGAATAAGTCACACTTACAATGATATAGAAGACATCACTCAAACTAAAACTCTGAACCAAATCCTACAACATATTCTTGTTGTATCCTTTCTCCGTTCAACCCATAGCCCAAGGTATCAATTTATAAGACAATATGGATAGAGGTAGGTTGAGAAAAGGTGGGAAAGGGATGATATATGATCCTAAGATCCAGGGATGTCGAGTCATATCCAATACCATATGGAAAAAGGGCTATCCATCAATATTTCATTCTAGAACCTTCTTGAAATCTATTTTTTCTACCCATACATAGGGTGACACGCTTCACAAGTGAAACAACATGCATAGATATGGATCGACGTGCTCTACAATAGAGACATGATGCGTCAGGGAGGCATAATACAAAGGGAGAAAAAAATTATCCAGGGAGATCAACACAATCTTATAGGTGAGAAAAATGATTCAATGTTACAAGGTAAAATAATTTGCAGGGAAAGGGAAACAAGGATCCATCCACTTAGTGATTGAATTTAGGGATTGAGGCAATGGGATACTACAAGGTTGGTCATGCTGACAAAATTTCCATGTGACAAAAGTGCAACCCCTTAGTTGTATTTTAAAGCCTTGAGATATTTTGTTTTTGAAGGAGGAGGGCATTCTATGTACCTAATTACAACATAGTAAATAACTTTGAAATAAGTTCATGTTTACAAATGTCACCTTTATCTAATAAAGCTATGATTAATGGACACAAGCTTAGGGTCATGGTTATGCATATATGTGTTATAAATAGGGGTTTCCTTTCTCTATATTAGGTATCGTTTTATATTTGTAATGTACCTAGGAAGGATAATAAGGGGTACTTGGGGACCCAAGGGGGATAATGAATATAATGTGGCCATAATAATGGAGTATTCTAACTAGGTAGTTAGAGGACACAATATAATAATAAGGGGTAGTTGGCATAGTTTTCATGACTATGCCTCCTCACTATTTATTGAACATTGCACACTTTTGATAATATTAATAATAATAATAATAAGGAGGGGCAAAGTGGTTGTAGTTCCCATTACCCACTCAAAATCACAACCCAGTGGAAATTTGCTTCATATTCCAAGGCATTGGAAATATCTTAAATATGAATAAGGGGTGATCTAGATGATTATTGTACAAAAAAATACATTTAATATACCTTCCCTTGTGTCTACAATGTGATGTTGAAGGATGGGGTGTGGATGGATCCCTTCTCATGATCGGATCGAGCATAATTCTCATTTAAAATTGGGATTAGGGAACACCTAGTGATTTATTACAACTACCATTTTTTATTATATTATTTCCTCTGACTACATAGTGTGATATTCCATGATTATGGCCACATTACATTCATTATTCCTCATGGATACCTCCCTTGGCACCCCATATTATCCTCACTACGTACATTACAATCTTTATGAGTATATAAACTACTGTCAAGTTTTTATTCACAAAGATGTATTCCTCCATTTATCCAAACTAGAAGGAACTATCCAATGCCCGAGTGGACAAGTGACACCACTCTTTAGTGTTAATTTGTGTTTATGTTCTGTTATTTCAAGTTGCAAATATCATCCCATTGTTTTATTTAGGGACACAACAAAGAGAGTTCGTAAAGCACACTAAAATAAAAGGAACACAAATACATCACATCATAGTGTGAGAAAGAAGAAAAAGGAAAGTAAGTACATCAAAATTAGCTTGAAAAGTTGTTGGATACATATTTGATGAGAGAAGAGAAAATAATTCCTAAAGCAACTAAAACAAAAAGGAAAGTAAATACATAAAATAATAACATGAGAAGGAAAAGGGAGAAACGTAAGTACACTAAAAGTTATCTTGAGAAGGTATTGAGTAACGATATTGAGAGAAGAGGTGCACAAGCTTGAGATGGAAAAAGGAGAAAAGTAAGTACATTAAAAATTAGCTTGAGAAGGTATTGAATAACGATATTGAGAGAAGAGGTGTAGAAGATTGAAAGAATATCAAGGCCCTTGATAAAATTCAGAGAGAATACTATCCTCTAATATTTCAGGTATAAAAGAACTGAGTAATACGTTGCAATGAATTTATTGAATTTACTCTTTAAGAAAAGATTATACTCTAGATTATAAATAAAGTGAAACATCGAATGCTCATTTACTACTAATTTATATTTTTACGAATTGAGTAATATATTGCAATGAATTTACTGAATTTACTCTTTAAGAAAATATTATACTCTAGATTATAAATAAAATGAAACTTTGTGTGAGAATTTGCTTCTCAATCAGATCTAGGAGCTAGAACAATATTCACACTCAAAGTGTTTGACAAAATGTGCAAGAGAAAAACAAAGAGACAAAAAATAGATGGAATAGAACATGTGAATGGTGCTAATTAATAATAATATTGTTATCATTCATCTTGTATATGTTATAGTATACATTTATAATACATTGGAAAAAATTCATGAGGCTCTGGAAGCCAATTGGAGTTGTACATGTGTCATGGTGAGATTTGACCTCAATCCCATCTAGGTGGACCAATGGAGCTCCAAATCAGGCCAAACAACCAGGTATCAAGGTGTGAATGTTGATGAAGTGTTTGGGGAATTAAAGTATCCAAGGCATGCATAGGTGAGAATATAGAGGTGAGTGGGAGGCTCAAGGTGGCAATAAATGCTCCCATGAGAGCCAAAATAGCTAAAATACACCACTAGTGCCATTAGTCAAACCTGGATCCCCCAAATCAAGGAGGTAGAACCCCAAGGAATTAATAAGGGCACACATGGGCTGGGTTAACCAAACTAGAGTGTTGTTGTAGGTGTGAACATGCCAAAATAACCGAATATCTCGCAGAATAAATTCTCCCAAGTTTAAACCATAGGATACTATTGCATGAAGGAAAATACAGTTATCTTATGTTCAAAAATATGTATTAAGGATGTATTACTGCTCCTACATCCCCCCTTAATCTATACTTGGTACAATTTAATAAAAAATTATTTATTAAGTCCTTGGCAACTAAGGCACAAGTCACCTTTTACAACAATGTTTATTAATCCATGTAATCGAGGTAAGGAGGAAAACCTCATGGGACAAAACCTCCCATAAAAAATGGATATGACAGAGATCAAAAGGTATTCCAAGGTCCTCTTCTTCACTTGAGTGAGCTGAAAGAACAAATTCTTGGTTATGGACTTGGTGAAGATTTTGTGAATGCCAAGATCATGCATCAATGCGCCAAAGTATTGTAAACAAAGATCATGTGGAGAGGCCCTTTGATGGTCGTCATTTGATGATGGAGGGGAATCATAAGAATGTATTTTGATGCAAGAATACTCTAATATAAGATTTTGTGAATGCCAAGATCATGCATCAATGCGCCAAAGTATTGTAAACAAAGATCATGTGGAGAGGCCCTTTGATGGTCGTCATTTGATGATGGAGGGGAATCATAAGAATGTATTTTGATGCAAGAATACTCTAATATAATAGCATAATCAACCATGGAAAATATATCTCTACAAACTCTTTCCCAAATAACATCAAAAGATTCAACAAAATATGCATTATGTGTAGCTTCCATATCATGAATAAAACCATGAATATTTCTCCCAACTTGATGAATAACCTTCATAAATATGTAAAAAATCTCACAAGGCTCTAGAATATCATAATACATGTCATACACAGCAAAAAATATCAGAGGTATTGTATCTCCATGAGCGAATGGATCCATAGGAAGATAATAGTGAGCAACTAGATCACATTTGCAATTGAGTGAACCTGGAAGGTCTGGAGACTTGAGATTTGAACCATGGGTGGTGAAAGAAAGTCCAGACATATGGAATATAAATTACATGAAGGAAAATGATATGGATGTCCAACCAATGAAATACATGTACAATACATAACAACAACATATACAAGAGACATAGCATTGGAAACTAGGCAATTTTCTGAATTTCCAACTAGTGAACTTAAGGGTTGTTGGGTATTTTGGTCATGAAATGGTTGGGGAAATGAGTCGATTACAATCATAGGATGTATATCAGCCTGTATATCATCTTTAGAATCAGAATTGGAAATATCTTATTGTATTGGGAAAATTCTTTCAGAAGGCACATCAAAAGCTAGTGAAAAATGACTAGTTTTGGGAGGAAGCTTTGATGAACTGACTGGGAATTTTATCAAGGAAGGGATGGAGATTCAAGGTTCTGATATATTATAATGTGAATCATAAACAGAGCTATTAGAAACAAAGAAAACACAATTGGGTTTTACCCATGCACCCAATGCATGCTCAGCCTTACCATTTCCTTGCTTGCGCTCCCATCTTTTTGAAAATTTTGGAAGAGCAATATGGTTCTCCTCAAGGATATTGGTCATGATTTCCATATTATTTATGACGAAATATTTATAAATATGTGAACCTATACAATAATAACATGTGGGTATGTATCTTTTTTTTCTCCTCCTCCTGGATCTCGAGCTCCCATCAGTAGAACTGGACCTTTCTGAACTTGATTCCTTCTTCTTTTTCTCCTTTTGCTTCAAATATTTATTCTTTCTCTGGGATTGATTTGATCCACCAAAAGTAAGGGCTTGATCCTTGTATTTGATGATGGTACCCATTTGTATGAGGTTATCCTGCTTCTGAGTCAAAGACTGAAATCTGCTAGCGCAGGAATCTTCCAATTTCTAGTTGTAAGTTTGCTAGAGTGAAATGTTGAAACATATATAGAATACTTCAACCCCAACTTATAAAGGATGGACAAGATAAGATGATCATATTTATTCTCTATGAAAAATTGTTTTAGCTGAAGTAATAGTGCTATAAAATTGATGAAGAAGTATTCAATTGTCTTGTAGTGAGTTGGGCTCAATGAGATTAGCTCATTCTCAAGCTGATGGCCTCTCATTTCATCTGTCTTCCCGAATAATGACTAAAACTTGAAAAAAAATTCATTCGGTGTGCCAAGATTTTCTATATGAAAGAGAAGTTCTCTTGAAGTGCTGAGGAAGATAACACCGAAGGCCTCACCAAGTCTATTTAAATTCTTAGCTTTCTCCACAACAAAATTTGTCTCGTGTTTAGTTCCCATGGTGATCTGATAGAGGCCCTTGGACCTTAACTAGATGACCATCTTCACCTTCCATTCAAAATAATTGAATGGAGTAAGAAGAGCTTAATTTTTCTCCATCCCGCTTGTCCAACCTATGACAAAAATGTTGTTAATCCTGCAAAGTAAACAATTAAGTTTTCTGGAAATATGCCCTAAACAACAACTCAAACCTCATAATATTTGTTTTCAGCTCCAACCAGATTTTATACCATGTGATAATTTTCTTCTCAATTAGATCTAGGAGATAGAACAATATTCACACTCAAAGTGTTTGACAAAATGTGCAAGAGAACAACAAAGTGACAAAAATAACTGGAATAACACATGTGAATGGTGCTAATTACTGATCATATTATTATCATTCATATTTTAGATGTTATAGTATACATTTATAATACATTGAAAAAAATGCACGAGGCTCTGGAAGCCAATTGGAGTTGTACATATGTCATGGTGAGATTTGACCTCAATCCCCCCTATGTGGACCAATGGAGCTCCAACTCAATCCAAACAGTCACGAACCAAGGTGTGGACATTGGTGAAGTGTACCGAGGAATTAAAGGCTCCAAGGCATGAGTGGGTGAGAAGATAGAGGTTAGTGGGAGGTTCAAGGTGGCAATAAATGCTCATAGGAGAGCCAAAATAGGAAAAATACACCACTAGTGCCCTTAGTCAAACTTGGATCCTCCAAATCAAGGAGGTAGCACCCCAAGGCATTAATGAGGGAATACATGGGTTGTGTTGAACAAACTAGAGCATTGTTGTAGGTGTGAACATGCCAAAAAAACTAGATATCTTGAAGAATCAATTCTCCCAAGTGTAAACCATAGGATACCATTGCATGAAGGCAAATAAAGTTAGACTAAGGTCAAAACTATGTACTAAAGATGTATTACTACTCCTAGAGTTCAAATACTCATTCACTACTAATTTATATTTTTAAAATAAATAAGTAATACATCACAATAATTTTTCTTTTAAGAAGAGTTTCTACTCTAAATTATAAACCAAATGGAACTTCACATGATCATTCACTATTAATTTAAAAATAAAAAATATGCATTACTAAATTGTTAATGAAAACCATTCTCATTACTCATTTGAACGTGGATATATTATATAAATATAAATCTAAAGACAAAAGACAAAGTTTTATAATGGACGTAAGGTATGTCACAACTTAAAAAAAATCAATATAAATTCTAATGAAAGCATAATGTACCTTTGAATTTAAGGATTTATCAAAACCAAATGTAATGTTCGTTAAAAAGGGAATTATGATGGACCTAAGATATGCCACAACTTAAAAGAAATCAATATGAATTCTAATGAAAGCACAATGTACCTTTCAAGTTCAGGATTTATCAAAATCAAATGTAATGTTCGTTATATAACCATTTTAAAAAAATCAATAGTGTAATATTCCTTGATTTATAAACATTATTTGTAATATTAAATTTCGATTGTATTTTTTGATGAGTTTGACTAATTGTGGAATCCCTCCAATCGGTCCGTGGAGGACAGTAATTACCACTAATTTTTTCCTTTAATGAAATTCAAAATGAAAGGGACAAGCCATGTTAAAACAGGAGACTATGTGTGCAAGAGGGGGAGACGTAGAGCAGTAAACCTTGGGGAAGTACACCAATTTCCAGAACGCCTTAATGACACTAGATAGACCTTGGAGAGATCAAGGCGCAGTGGTTGACGAGGATTCAATGGAGAATAGACCATAGCTGTGAAATATGATCAGACAGATCCTGGAGCAAATTAGGGCACAATAGTTGACAGGGATTCTTGGGGGAATGGACTGTAGTTGCAAAGTAATACCTAGGAAACACAACTATAAGAGGGCATATGCGAGGAGGATGGACACTGCTGAGTATGCTGGGAAAGAATGAACTCTTGCTGTGTGAGCACTTTGTATTAGGAAAGAGTTGAGATAAATACTTGCTGCATGAGCATTCTGTGTTAGGCAAGTGATTTCTGCTTGGAAAACTGAACTAAGGTTAGTTGTCTCTACACTTGGAACGCATAGTTTATCTCAGGGGTGATTGAGGACAAAGCAAATGTGTGCCTAATCTATGGTTTGGTGGAACATGGCTGTCCCTTTTTCATTGCAGCTTGCTTTACAAAAAGGTTTCATTACTGGGTTTATGTTTCTGCAAATCTATTGAGCTCAAGGTATCTTTGCATATATGTAAATGTGTCTCAATGCTTATGAAATGATAAATACTAGATTTAGTTTTATTGATAAAAATGTTGCTTATGAGCTGGTGTATACTCATACTCTGTTTCGAATAACTATGACTTGCATTCGGTGATATTATTCGGGTACACAAGGTACTCCCAAAAATACTGAACACCAAGAGAGACCACTCACACAAATAGATCATAGATCAATACACCAATGCATGTCACATGGTTAAAACCCTCGAGAGGGAAACAGTCCATGGCCCCAGCCAAATAACTACTTGGAGCAATTTATTATGCAAAATAAAGAAAGTTACATGAGCTTCTCATAATCGATCAACTAGCCAGGGACCCTTCATGCTCTTTAAATAGAGATAATGGACCAATCGAGTGTTAAGCCACGGATCAATGGTAGGTGTGATCTAAGAGAAGTTGAACCGTCAGATCACTGTATGTCTAGAACATGTAGTGACCCTCGAATTATAATATTTACAGATGCATACTAATGCATACTAAAGAAACACACTTTACCTAACAGATATATTACACAAGTTGATCTTAACTAACTCTTAAGTGTCTAAATTTTCTAACATCTCCCCTTAAGAACAAATTGGGATAGAATTGAAGGATTTACAAAAGTGACACTATTAGGAGAAGGAAGGAGGAATTAGAGCCTATCCCCCCTTAAGGACACATTCCTGAACTCCTAACATATATCGAAGTTTAGAAAACTTCACTTCTGTAAGAGTCTTGGTGAAGATGTCTACAACTTGATCATCTGTAGGGAAGTAGAGCATTTCAAGAATATGATCATGAACAAGATTTCTGATGAAGTGCATGTGTAGCACAATTTGCTTGCTGCATTGATGTAGAAATGGATCTTTGGCAAGCTTTATGGCACTTTTATTGTCGCACCAAAGTGGAGTAGGCTGCTGCTGCTCGAATCCAAACTTTGAAAGGATCTGTCAAAGCCATAAAGCTTCCTGACTGGCATTAACTGGGGCTTGATATTCTGCTTCTGCTGAAGAAAGAGCAAGAGCTTGTTGTTTCTTACAAGCCCAAGTGACAGGTCTAGATCCTAGACTGAAAAACATAACTTGCAGTAGAATTTTGATCATCAAGTTCACCAACCTAATCTGAATCAGTGAAACCAACCAACAAAGGTTTCCCCCCTTTACTGTAATGAATCCCAAACTGAATTGTACCTCGAATATATCGAAGTATTCATTTTGCTGCTTTCCAGTGACTTTCATGAGGTGTTTGAATATAATGGGAAACACGAACAACGACAAAGGAAAGGTTAGGATGGGAATGATTCAAGTATAAGAGACTACCAACAAGCTGTCGATACAAGGTGGCATCTACTTCAGGGGAAGTACAAGTGGCAGAAAGTTTGACTCTAGAATGGAAGGGAGAAGGGGCTGGTTTACAATATTCCATGTGAAAGCAACGAAGAAGATCACAAGCATACTTAGACTGGGAAATAAATATTCCTTCTTTGGTTTGCAAGGCTTGGAGACCAAGAAAATAATGCAAATGTCCTAAGTTTGACATTTCAAAATTTTGCTTAAGAATGGATTTCACATGGGTTAAAAGTTTAGGGTCACTACCAGTAAGGATACAATCATCAACATAAAGAACACATATGATGAGATGGTTTCCTACTTTATTGGTATAAACATTGGGGTCAGAATGGCATCTAGAAAAACTAGTTTCAAGGAGAAAGCTATCCATTTTGGCATACCAAGATCTAGGAGCTTTCTTAAGGCCATATAAGGATTTCTCAAGGCGAAAAACAAGGCTAGAGTTATTTTGAACATATCCAAGAGGTTGTTCCATGTAAATTTCCTCTTGTAAATCACCATGTAAGAAGGCAGACTTGACATCCATTTGATCTACTTCCCAGTTATGTAAGGCTACAAGGGAAATAACGAGGCGGATGGAGTTACTTTTTGCGACAGGGGGAAAGGTTTCAATGTAGTCAATCCCTTCAACTTGGGAAAAACCTTTGGCAACTAACCTTGCCTTAATTATTTCAACACTTCCATTTGATGCATACTTAGTTCTGTAGATCCATTTACATATGACAAGTTTTCTTCCTTTTGGAAGAGGAACAAGATCCCAAGTATCGTTTGCCATTAAGGAACGATATTCTTCATCCATAGATGTATCCCAATCTGGATTTCCTAAATATTCTGCAAATTTTTCTAAATCATGATTGTCGAAAACTTGAGCCGAAAGAGAAGAGGCTCGTTGAAACTGAGAATGCGTTTGATGTTGATCTCTAGGATCACCGGCAAGATCACTAGCTGCACCTTCACATGTTGAACAGACCCATCGAGGAAGCATTGGTGCTGGTGCAACTGGAGGAACATGAACAGGTGGAGGTGGATTTTAATCCTCACGGTCATCATTAGAAACTAGAGTTGGAAACCTGTCAAGGAAGTTGGAAGAAAAAAAAGAAGGCACAATCGTCGAATCAGGCTCGCAGGCCAAAGATGGCACACCTGCCAAGTTAGGCTCGCAGGCCAAGATATTTTCATCAAATTTAACATCTCTTATAATGATTATATCATGAGAATGTGGTTGAAGAAGTATATAACCTTTTACATCTTTAAAATATCCAACCAATATGCACTTTTCACTTTTAGGCTGCAATGCTTTCCGTTTTTCATCCAGAATGTGAGGCCATGCTTCACAACCAAACACACGAAAGTGACTTACATCTGGTTTAATTTTACTCCATGCTACTTCTGGTGTTATACCTTGTAAAAATTTAGTGGGTGTGCGATTAACTGTGTAATTTTCACAATTTATGGACTCAACCCAAAATTGAAGACTTAGTCCCTTAGATTGGATCATACAATTAGCCATTTCTTTTAAAGTGCGGTTCTTCTATTCAGCTACACCATTTTGTTGTGGTGTATATAGAACAATGTGTTGTTGTTGGATTCCTTGTTCAGTGCAGAAAGCAGTGAACTTTTTGTTAACATATTCTCCTCCATTGTCAGATCTTAACTTAATAATTTGATTACCAGATTGTTTTACAACAAGGGCCTTGTAGGCCAAGAACATGTTAAATACTTCACTCTTAAGTTTTAGGAATTAAACCCAAGTGTGTCTGGAGTAGTCATCAATGAAAGTTAAGAAATATTTGAAACTAGAAAAGGAAGTAGATGGAAGAGGACCACACAAGTCGGTATGCACAAGCTCCAAGGGAATCTAGGTGGGCCAAGAGGCACGCTTGTCTAAATTATCTCGATGATGTTTTCTGAGTACAAAATCGGAGCAAACGCCATCCTTGCAAGATACCATCGAAACACCACTCACCATATTGTCTTTACATAGTTATTGTAAGGAACGATAATTTAAGTGACCAAATCGCTCATGCCAAAGTTTTCTCAAGTTATATCTATGAGCAACAAAAACTAAAGGAAAAGGTGGGACCCAAAGTTGTTAAATTTGTACAACCTGGTAATATCATCAATAGTTCTAGTAGCAAGGACATTTTGAGGATTTTTAAAATCCTTGATTACAACTTTGTGAGGTGTAAATGTCACAATTTTACCTTCACTCAAATTAGTAATTTGATAGACTGATAACAAATTGCAGGAAATTTTTGGAACACATAGTACATCACTGAAATGACCATTTTCTACTGGAACTATTTGAGATCCTACAACACTTAGATATCTATCATCACCAACAAATATTTGTTTGGTGTTACATTCATGCATAGTAGAAAATATGGCTTGATCCTTAGCCATATGATAAGATGCTCCAGAATCAATGAGACATTCATTTGAAGTAGAAGAAGAAGATGCAGTATAAGAGTACCTAGAAGCACAAAGTGCATGTCCATGAGAGGTATATTCTGAAGATGAATCTAGGCTGATGTGGTGCTTGTTCATTGCTCCTTCTAAGGCTGTCATCTTCTTGAACCACTTAGATTCATCATGATTATCTTTCCCACAAAAATTGCAATGACCCTCATGCTTCTTTCCTTTTGGATTGGATCCTTTGTCATTTTTTAAAGAAGGAGCTGACTGAGAGGGTTTAAGACCCTTGTTTGGCTTATTATTGCAAAAATTCTGTTTCTTGGGAGGCTTGGACTTTTCTTTCTATTGGGACAATAAGGCTTTCCTAGATGTATCTGCATTGTTAATTATTCCAAGATGAATGAGCTTATCTTGCTCTCCAATTAAGGAATCACAAAAGGATTGAAGACTAGGCTCTTGATAGCTAGCTACAGTCAAGGATTCTTTCATGGAGTAAAATGTAGATACAAAAACAGAATATGCAGGTCTAAGTTTGGAAAGAATATGATAAATACATTGTTTGGCTTATTTCTTAATCTTGCATTCTTCAAATAAGAGTCTAACGGTTCTATACTTAGATAAATAATTTTGAATGCATGAAAAATCACTT
The DNA here is from genome assembly GCA_001517045.1 of Pseudotsuga menziesii. Lineage (NCBI taxonomy): Eukaryota > Viridiplantae > Streptophyta > Pinopsida > Pinales > Pinaceae > Pseudotsuga > Pseudotsuga menziesii. The sequence goes on along the minus strand of LPNX010468390.1, from coordinate 23,915 downwards.
AGATTCAAAGAAATCAACTCATTCTCAAGTTGATGACCTCGAATTTCATTGTGTTTACCAAACACAGATTCCAACTTTTCCCAAGCTTTATTAGGTTCATCAATTCCAGATATGTGGAATCGCAAATTAGTAGAGATTGACATCCCAATCAATCCACGAGCTTCATCACATCTATTTGCCCATTTTATTTTCTTATCATCATCAGTGGGTATTAATTCTTTCCTTGAGGTAATTTTGAAAAGTCCCCTACTTCTTAGAACATCTTCCATACGATATTTCCATGAGAAATAGTTAGAACTGGTAAGTATAATATCACAAGGGGTATCCATACTTGAAAATAATGGCTGAAATAATGGAAACTAACTGCATGGATGCAAAGAGCTCAAAAAATTAGGCTGTTTAAAAAAAAAACGGCACTAAAAACTGATTCCGAATGATGAAGTTATGCTTGATCAAAGAAAATGTTGAAGCTGTCCCCAATAGTGACGTGGAAAATATTAACTTGACCAACTAAAAAAAGAACCCCCCTCTTCCCAAGATCAACCTTTGACAACCACTTTACAATAAAGTTGCTTTTAAGTGAATTAATTTTGTAGAATAAGTGATTTTCACTTTTACAATAATGTTATTTTAAATAGTGCGGCAATAAATTAAAAGACTTAAGTGACTCACTTTTTATTTTATTTTATTTAAGTGAGATGCACTTTTACAATAAAGTAACTTGAAAATAGACATTGCATACACTAAAAAGTAGCTTAATAAGATTTGAACTCAAGACTTATTAAGGAATAAAGCAACTTTGGACCAAGTGAGCTAAGTTTAAAAGGTACGTAAAAGAATGGAAAGAGGAAGGGTTTTTTTTTAAATCTTCTCTCTCATTCTCCATGCTTGCCTTCTTTCCTACAAATCACAAAAAAAACGGAAAAACAAAAACAAAAAAAAATTTCCACACTATGGGGTTAGATCTTGGCTAGCTTACCCGAAAAGTCTACATTTTCAAGTTTTCTTGCTATTTCTGATTCGCCGTGATCACACAAGGTGCACGGGAAAGAGCATACGTAGTCGATAAGACAAGAAAAAAACACTTTCCCTTTCTGTTTCTGATTCACCATGATTGCAGAAGGTTCACAGCAAAGAGAATACGTAGCCAGGAAAGGCAATAGTCCGAGACTAAAACAATAAAGATCTAATAATAAAATTGATAAAATATGAGAGATTTAAAAGAAATAAAATAAATCCGTTGTTCTAACATTATACCTTCAGATTTTTTGAAATGGGTGTTTTTGGATCAAAAGGAAACAATTTTTCGATGAAACGAAAAATATTTCCCAATGGAAATGGTGCTTAAGACGCAATGGAATAGCCCCCACAGGACACAAATGCACAGAAACTCCAGAACCAGAAACCCTTTCAAAGTTTCAGCAACACCGGTTCCAGATCTTGATCACAAACGTAAGTGGCTCTTCATAAATGCTCTGTTACCATGTCCGGGTACACAGGGTACTCCCAAAAAGACCGGACACCAAGAGCAGCCACTCACACAAATAGATCACATATCAATACACCAATGTTTGTCACGTGGTTAAAACCCTCGAGAGGGAAACAGTCCACGGCCCCAGCCAAATAGCTACTTGGAGCAATTTATTATGCAAAAGAAAGAAAGTTACATGAGCTTCTCATAATCGATCAACTAGCCAAGGACCCTCCATGCTCTTTAAATAGAGATCATGGACCAATCGGGTGTTAAGCCACGGATTAATGGTATGTATGATCTAAGAGAAGTTGAACTGCCGGATCACTGTATGTCTAGAACATATCTTGACTGTCGGATTATAATATTTACAAATGCATACTAATGCATACTAAAGAAACACACTTTACCTAACGGATATATTACACAAGTTGATCTTAACTAACTCCTAAGTGTCTAAATATCCTAACAGATATTGGTTGCTCAAATGGTGTAATGTTGTTTCTATAAAGAGTTACTAGGATGCTGTATGATTCCTTGTTAAATCCAGTATAAGGGACCCCTGGTATAGAAGCTAATGTGATCTACTGGGTTTAACTCCTTTCCTGTTTAGTGAAGCCCCTGTATAATACCTTGAATTCCTAAGGGAGGGTGAAAATATGAAGGAGAGCTTGGCTACTGAAGTTCTTAAGAAACATGCCACTGTAGACCACCATATACCTAAGCCTGATCTTGTCTAAGTAAATAATTCAACTTAAAGCCATGAGTCCATTGAGGGTTGGAAACTCCTTAGTCTTTCCAAGAAAACAAAGAGAAGATAGGTGAAAAAACTTGGGCTGGAAGGCCTACGGAAGCCTAAAAATGTATAAACAATTCAAGTGCTTCCGTAACCCGCAATTTGCAATCCGCATTGTAGAAGCAGAAATCAGAGTAAACATTATAAGGAATGAGAGCATTTTCGTAACCCGCAATCCACATTGCAGAAGCGAAAACCAAGGTTAAAATGTAATAAATATAATTACTTTCCGCAATCTTCAATCCGCATTGAAAAATGCGGAAAGTGGAAGTCAATACTATGAAGTATTAACAAGGTTCTGCAATCCGTAATCACAGAAAGCGAAAAACAGAAAGTGGAAGAGAAAATATAAACAAAATATGGGGTTTTTGCAATCCACAATCTGCATTGCGGAAAGCGGAACGCGGAATTTAAAACTGAGAAGAAGATATGTGTTTCCACAATCCATAGTTGCAGAAAGTAGAAGTTGGAAATTGTAAAGTAATTATGTGTTTTCTGCACTTTGTAATCCGTATTGCAGAAAGTGAAGGTTAAAGCTGTGAAGAATGTGAGATTTTCTACAATCCGCATTGCGGAAAGTGGAAATCAGAGGTTAAAAATGTCAAGAACTTAAGTGTTTCTGCAATATGCATTACGGAATGTAGAAACTTAGAAAGGAAAAATTGTTAAAATGTAAAGGTTTCTGCAATCCGCATTGCGGAATGCAGAAAGAAGAACGAGAAATTATTAAAATATATATATATTTTGTAATCTACAATCTGCATTGTAGAATACATAAAACATAAAAGCAATTATTAAGATATAAGGGTTTTTGCAATTCACATTGCGGAAAGTGAAAAGTGGAAGAAGAAAATTATAAAAATTCAAAAATTTCTGCAACCTGCAATCCGCATTACGGAAGCAGAATTGTGGAAGGGAATGCTGGTTTGCAGAAGGGAACTTTTAACTACGGAAGGGACCTTTTAATTAGGGAAGGGAATTTTTATTTGATGAAGGGACTTTTATTTGCGGAAGGACTGTTGCAAAAAAAATTAAGCTTAAGAATGAATGTTATAGGAAGATTCATGACGCATGTTTTATATGAAAGATTTTTTTTATATGCATTTTAGTAGGATTATATGGGTATGTTACATATGGTATCAGAGCTATAGGTTTCAACCCTGTCTCATTTTGGGAACATCTAGTTCCACTAAATTACAAAACAATTTGTTCTAATCATAACAATTTGCATTGGAATGTTTTGTGCACATGCAAAATTGTTTTGCAACAGGATACATCAATGGCCTCACAAAGTGAGAATACAGATCGACATGAAGAAGGTGCACCACCACCATGCTTATTGCAATGAGAGAAGAAACTCTCTGAAGACATTCAATTTATAGAAACAATGATGAAATTGATCGTAGAAATACAGAGCTTCAAAGCAAATAATGAGAAGCTAAAGAAGGCTCAAGAAAGGAATTAGGAGATTAATGAGATACAGTTGCAAATTTTGCAAGAGGAGAATAATGGGGAAAGAACCCAAATAGAGATTGGGAGGGACCTGAAAGTTCCAGAAAGTGTCCAAAGAAAATACAGTTCCTCCAATGGAACTCAAAAATCTGCAAATCGAACCAAGTGGGCCGGTAAAAGAAAAGTCGACCACATGGAAGGAGAATTTAAAAATATCAATCCAACCAGCTTCGACGAGGAATCCAAGACCATAGAAGAATCAGAGGCTTGGCTGCTAGACATTAAGAAGTACTTTCAAATTTATAATTACTCTAGCAACATGAAAGTGAGAATGACAATCTACAACCTAAAGGGAAAAGCCAGCATTTGGTGGCAGGATCTGAAGATTTCCCAAGGAATAAAAGAGAAGAACCTGGAATGGTCATAGTTCAAGAAGTTCTTCAAGAATTAATATTTACCAGAGAGATACTATGAGGGAAAGACCAAATAATTATATGAATTGAAACTCGACCAAATGAATATAAAGGACCTCATTAACAAATTTCTTGATCTGTTGTGGTTCGTGCAGTATATTAAAGAAGAAAAAGTGAAAGTGCATAGGTTCTTGAGTTGTTTGCCACAGTATTATTAGGACTGGACTGAATTCGACAATCTCAAAACCTTGGATGAAGCCTTAAGAAAGGAAATGGTTTTTTTTTAACAATACAAAAAGAGGAATGAACTCTTTAAGGTATGGAAGGGTAAAGAACATGAAAATTTCAACCAACAGAAGAAGTGATTCTAGCCCCCACCCTTCAGGAACATGCCAAGGAATCCACAAGGAAATTCCTACAGCAAAAATGAACATATTACATAGAAGAACTATAAATCTGTGAACCTTGGACCTAAGGGGACTGTTGGAGCCCTTAAAGAACCCTTGAAGTGTTGGGAATGTGGAGAGAAACACTTGCAAAGGAACTTCCCACGCATCAAACAAACTAATAAGGTTGTTCATATCTTGCAAGAAGCTTCCACTATTGGAGAAGTTGGGAAAATTTACCACCAGATTAATGCAGCCCTGAATAATTGACAAGCAGATTATTAATTTTCAACTGTGGAGATTGAAGGTACTATCTCTAACTGAAGTCTTTCTATACTAATTGATCCAGGAGATACCTTAATTTACATCACTCCCAATGTGGTGGAGGACTTCCAGCTCACCAAGGCTAGGCGTGCAAAACCCTGGTCAGTCCAACTGGCCACTGGAGAAAGGAGAAAGGTAACTAAGTGTCTTGCTAATTGTGAAATTAAAATAATGGATCATGTGACTAGGGTTAATCTGAATGTTTTTCCTTTAGGGTCATATGATATGATTATTTGCATGGATTAGTTAGCAAAGTATAAAGTAATATTGAATTATTTTAATAAAAGCTTTACTTATGTGGCTAAGGATTTATTCGTTAGAAAGGTAGAAGGTGTCAGTTTACCTGTCTCCTTAAGACAAATATTTGCCATGCAATTAAAGAAATGTATGAGAAAGGGTTGTAAGCTGTATGCAGTGCGGGTCGCTGACCTGCACCTTAATGAAGTTCAAACATAGGTAAAATACTGACTAGTATTAATTAAGTGTATGGATGTATTTCTAGAAGAGATACCAGGACCACCCCCTCAATGAGAAATATATTTCTCCATTGATATTGTGCCTAGGTCTACACCAGTATCTAAGATACCTTATTGTATGAGCATCCCTGAGTTAACCGAATTGAAAATTTAGTTACAAGAACTACTAGATAAGGGTTGCATCAGACCCAATGTGTCTCCTTGGGGAGCACCAATTTTATTTGTTAAGAAAAGGGATGGGAATCTAAGACTTTGCGTAGATTACAGAGAACTCAATAAAGTAACCATCAAGAAAAAGTTTTCTCTGCCTTAGATTAATGATCCATGTGATCAAGTGGGGGAAGATAAAATATTCTCCAAGCGATATTTGTGGTCTAGTTATCACCAGATCATGATTAAGGAAGAATATGTAAGAAAAAAAATCTCCAGGACTGTTGTAGGTACAACAGATCCCATGTTTTTCTTACATGGGAGCCCAATCACACATACAAAGGTAACTTGGTAGAATCCTTTGTAACAATTGTTGGCTTCTATTACATTTTTCTTGACTTCTGGGATTCCCTAACTTAACTAAAACGCCCAAAAATCCATGCTTGATTTGTTTGTTTTTAAGATGAGGAAAGCTAGTTTTGTTTGGGATTGATTTGAGACTCCGCAACCCGCAATATGCAACCCACAAGTTGCAAAATGCAAGATTTTTTAAAGTCAAATGTATTAAAATTCTTCATCCCGCAACCCACATCCTGCAAATGCAGAATATTTTTGATAGTTATGATTTGGGTAACCCGCAACCCGCATCCCGCAGAAGTGCAAAATGCGGGGAGTGGACTGTCGTTTTTTATGTCATTCGGTTTGCATGTTTTTGCAACCCACATCGTGCAAAGTGTGGAATGCGAGATGCAGAGGGGTTTGAATAAACTTTTGATGGTATTGTGATCCCGTAACTTTCATCCCTCAAAATGCGGAATGCGGGTTACAGAATGATTAATAAAATTTTTATTTTGTAATTTAATCCCGCATTCTGCAAAGTCTAATCTTGACCGTTGTTTTCATCCTCATCCTACAGTCTGAATCATTTCCTGTGAATTATATAGATCTTTCTCTTATTCATTATTTCTTCACTATTTTACAACTGTAACTTGTTGTGCTGCATGAATTTGCCTTCATATTTTTGCCAAGCTGTTTCACCAGTATTCACTTTGGTTTTAGGTTGATTATCAAGTCACCTTTCCAAATTCGAATTATTTATTGTTGTTGCTTTATAAATTAGTTCAATTTCTGGTTTGTGCGTTCAACAGAACATGGAAACATCCAAAACACCTCGAATTACTCGGTGCAAAAACCTCTAGAAATACATGCTTACCAAAGACTTGAATTTCAGTGTCTTCTCTGATACCAGTGGTCGAGTTAGTGAAACGTACCAGTTGGATTGGTCCTGAGTTTACTCCATCTTTGACAACAATGACCTTTAAGACTTTCAAGATGACCAACCCATTTATGAGAGAATTAGGGATTCAGGCATCCAAATGATTGCTGCAAGACCGATTGTGCTCCCTTACAATGATGCAGTCAAATGGATCATTGACCACGCTAATCCAAAAGATCATTCCTTTAACACTAGTATTGGATTGCAACTGGCCAATTTCCGTTCTGATACCTTTGTGAAAATTTACGCTCTCAAACCTTTTATGCAGCTCCTTAATTCTGATTATGTTAAAGCTGCCAAGTCCAGGTACAATTTTGACCAAATGCTAAAGTCCTGGATGGCCGAACCACACAAATTATCCTAGAGAAAATATGAACTCTACCCCATTTAATGGTTCAAGGAACCTTATTCCCTGCTAATAGCAATGTTGTGTAGGCTCTACAGTCTTCTCAATTTCTCTTGCTTCAAGGAATAATGGGCTCCCATTACCCACCATGTCATAAATACAGGAGAATCCCTCCCCTGGGCTTCAATTCTATCATTAGAACTTAAGACTGCCATACATGAGTTCCAAAAATCTACTTCCAGGAAGAAGCCTAAGTTCTTTTTCTCCACCTTCATTGTGGATATCTTTTGCGCCAAGTTTCGTTATCCAAATATGGGATGAAGTTGGGTACTAACAACCCCACCTGTACACATTTGTCATTCAGAGCTATGGGACACCAGTTATGTAACCAAATTCTATGACATTTGTGAGAGTTTCCTCGGCCAAATTTATTTCCTAATTTTCAACAAGGAAGCTGTTGCATTCTCCCCTGAATCCAAAACCCTCATATCCAGAATGGGAGATTGGTATGTCGGTGAGTCATTCACCTATATCAAAATATTTGGTAGCAATGCTACTCATATGCTACCCAAGGTCATGCCTCACAAGTTAGTTCTTGAATAAATCTCATTTCAGATGGTCACTGAAGGGATATATAATAAATGTGCAGCACCCACGAGGAAATTCTGGCCCAAATTTCCTCTAACCCTGGGATCCTTGAGCATACCTACTTCTACCTGGGCGTCAGAACTCAGTGACCACATAGTGTCACTCAAACTGGGTTTTCCTAGTAAAAAATAGCATGATCCCAAGGGGATTGTTGATTTTCACCTCAAGCATAATCACTTCAAAATAGGGTACACTCATGAGAAAACCCCAGTTGACTTTATCTATCAGGGGGTTGATACTTTTTTTTGAAGTTTTGGAAAAGGTTAAAAGTAAAGAAGAACAAATTCATATCCTACAATACCAAAAGGAAATCAGGGATATGGTTCAACATTACAGGGCTATGGAGCTAGGCATTCAATAAAAGGTGATGAAAGACAGGGAAGAAAAGGAATATCAAGGCGCAGCAAAGGAGGCTCTAGCACCCAAAAATGCACCCATGGAAACCAGTTCATCTTCAGATAAAGGGAAAGACCCCATAGAATAAATCCCACAAGCATATGTTGGTCACCAGGTCAAGGCCTATTTACATACTTTGGAGCATATCAAACAGAAGCTGAGTAGAATGACTTCAGCACTGGACACTCAAGAAATTACAACTTCTCAGCCAATTGAAGCTACTCAGGTGACTACTATTGTTGATAAGGATCAATCTGAACAAACCCAAGTTGAGGACAAGCCATTCAAAAGGTTGAAGGTTCAAGTTTCATCCATCCCTGTTTCTACTATAGACTTGACCCATTCAGAGGAGGAGGATGAAATGGTTTCCCCTATTCCTGTCAATGTGGAAGTTGGACATGGCAATGGTTTACAAGATTTTACAAATTTGTTTAATGGTAGCAGTGAGAGGTTCTCATCTTCTCTCCCACTCTTACAGCCTTATTCTCAATCTGGCCCATCATCTTTTGCGTTACTCCTCTCATCAATCATAGCCTTATCTTCATTGTCTACGGGTCTTATTGTGACACCCTTTATGTCTCATCTTTATCAAGATGCCACATGTTTACCTAAATCTACTACACCTGCTTCTATGCATATGTCCATTCCATCGTCCACCATACCTCTAGTTTTTAAAGTTCCACTGTATATTCCTTCTTTCATCTTAGTATCATCCCCTGTTCATGAGAAAACCTCAGCACTATCACCTTCATCACTTAGACCACTACCCTGCAAGTTTCATCTATTGAAACTTCTGTTCATGACATTTATTCAACCCATGAAGTGACTCTTACCCAGAGTGTTGCTTCCTCTCCATCCACTTCTCATATTACTATCACCATACCCTCTTACACTACGAATCAAACCTTCTCTCTGATATCCATAGGTATTAATATACCCCCCATTCATGAGATGAGAGATGAGTTCAATGAATATTTTGTGATATCTCTGGGAGAATATCGTTATAGTAAAGCCAATAAATCAGTGGTGAAGAGGGGAAAGAAGAGGAGCAGGGATCAGAGCGATATGGACATATCCTTTTCAAGTGAAGTTGTATGGGCCTAATGATTAGGTGATCCACAGGCGGATTTCCATAGATGATGCATTTGTTTTAGGAGATTTTATAGGTGCCAATTTTTATTCTGTTAATACTTTGAATAGAGAATTTGACAAGCAGAAGGCATAAATTGTCAGTGTGAAGGAGGAACTGGAACAACTCAATAGACAACATGAGAATAGGTTTGATGAAATTCAAGTAAATAATGTTTCCCTTCATGATGAGCTATATAGGGAAAAGACCACTAATGCCACTTTGGTACAGAAGGTAGCCTTGTTATAAAATGGTATCAAGAGTCCAACTATAAGTGTAGCTTCATCTTCGTTTTCTAAATTTTCTCAGGAAGAATTCAAAGAGCTAGCTATTCGGACTAATAGGGAGCACCATCAATTAGTTAGTGAGTTTTTTAAAACCTTGGATAGTATTTTTGAAACTCATGACTTTTTAGAAAATGTATGTTGTTCTAGAATACCTAGTTGAGAAGAGGCAACAAGCTTCAAAGGCTTATGATGAGGTCACAAACTGGCAAAGATACATGAAATATAAGCCAGATAATGTCACTTTCCTCATTAACTTCCAGTTTAAGAAAGTCAATACTATATTAAGAGCCTGGGAAGATTTAGATGAAAAAATTGCTGGAGCCATAAAGAAGGCACAAGCCATTGGTAGTAGAAGGTGGTATGCTGTAGATAACATTTTGGATGAATTACCTTTTCCTGCAATGGTACTTATTGAAAAATAATGTCCACCAGTACTAATGATTGAGTAAGTGGAGCAGCGAAGAGATGAAGAGGAGGAGAAGATCAAGAAGCTTTCCCATGTTAGCATACATGATGTAGATTGGTTGATCAAATGACCATTTGTAGTAGAAGGAAATATCCACATCTATATTCGTTTTTGGCATAAAATGGCTAAAATGAGATTGAAGATCACAAGTGCAATGCCAAAATTAGCATTGATTTTCTAGTTATCCTGATATTGAGGAATTGTTACGCATTTGGAGAATATGGAGAGATTTTTTAGGATACTAGCTTTGTTTAGGTTTTTGATCCCCTTTTAAGGGATATTGATTCTTTGTAATAATTATTTAAGAAGTTGTTCTCAAATGTATTAGTAACTTTTGACTTTTGGAGGAAGAAATATTGGTACAAGAGACTGAAAAACATCTCTTTTTTTCTTAAGGTTTATGTAATTTATTAAAAAATTATGAATAAATACAGTATTGTTGTTTCTTATCACTTGTATTTGATCTGGTCGAATTTCTTTGAAAGATCTCAATTTTCTTGTTTCGAATGATCAGATGGTGCTGTGATTCATTTGTAATTGATTAATGTGTTTTCCCATAGCCTAGATTTTTCTTTGTTACTGGTTAATACATTGACAAATATTTAAGGCTTTAACTGTCTTTATCTATTTCTGCAAGTGATTTAACAATGAAAGTTTTACAACTTATATGTTGGTTTTTCGACTAACATGTGCATATACAGGTTATCTTGGATGATTTAATATTGGGTTTCTTTTATTTAATTTTTATTGAGCAATTGTGATTTGAGTGAGAAGTTTGTGATCCTATTTACATTTGTGTTAATGTGGTGAATTACTTGTTCTTCAAATACCTCAAGACAACCTGTAACCAATTCAACATCTATTTCAAAATAGTTTAGATCTAGATCAGGTTTCCTTTTCTAGTTAGGTTTAAGTTTTCCTTTTCTTCATATCAACTACCTTATTTTCCACTCTGGGAAACAGATCCTCTGTGGATCAAATCCATACAAGCTAGTGGAGGCTACAAAAGTATCCGTGGGAGATCACTACCTCAAACAGATCGCGGATAAAGTAATGCTTGCATGGGATTGCTTGAATCCTTTGGTTGGGTTTTCTCTGTGTGTTATAAGCCTTAGACGCCCTTTTCAGCCACATTCATAGTTGGGGCTTCAACAAATGGCACTAGAAGGAGGGCCAATAGATCATGTCTAAATGAAACACATAGACACCTCCTCCAACAAGAGATCTGATTATCACTCATAGTCAGGTTTACGCGTCTACCTCAGGGGAACAAGTAGCACAAGGTTCAGACGCTATCCCAACAACTCATGCACAATAACGGAGCAGCCCTGGAAGAAGATACATTCTTGTATCACCTACTCTAGGACCAATCATAGTTGAACAAGTGTTGAAGGGTAACTCTGATAACGTAGCTTAGATTAGAAGGAAGTACGATGAAGAATGTCTGACCCAAAATATTCCCCAAAGCAATAATCAAAGCAAACTTAACCCAAGTGATCCAAACACTGAAAGAAATCAGCCTCTTCCCACTGAACCATCTACCCCTGGGTTAGATCTAGATTCATTTTTCCACGATTCATCCACTCCTCAACATAGCATTCAAGTAGGAGGACCACCACCATCTCCTCCCTCTTCCTCATATTTTTCATACCAATCGTCCGATTCTGAATCTTCGGCCTCATCACAGGAATCTGTTCCTATGGTTGATGAAAGACATAAAAGGCTTTGGCTGGATGGAGATGCCATCTTTGTTTTAGGTGATCAACATAGATTGCCTAAAAACCCTGAGAAGTGGCTTCCAAAATTTGATCCAGATGACAAAATTCCTGTGGATCAATACCACATTAAATCCTTCATGCAAGCCATTAGACTTAGGAACGTCATACATGAAGATGTGGTTTATAGGCTATTCCCTTACACCTTTGAGGGAAAATATTCTACCTGTTATTTTTCTTTAGAAGCTCGTTCCATCCCATCTTGGGATGTGTTCTCTGAACTCTTCACTCAAAAATTTGGGGATGGAAAAACCCCAGAGGAGTTAGTCATAGAGCTTTCTTCCATGAAAACTAAGGGTAAAGAAAGAGTCAAAGATTCAAAATCACCAGTTTTCATATTTAAAGAATAGGATCCCAAGTACAGTATTCCCTATTGAGGAGTTACTGGTAGCATACTATATTAAGGGTCTTTTGACCCAAATAGCGATCTGGGTTAAATGATCCCGTAAGGAGTCTTTGCAAGATGCCTTCTCTGAAGCAATACAAGTTGAAAGGGACATGCTCTGTCTCAAAGACAACCCTGACACCACATTTGAACAAGCGTCTACCTCACATAGGAAGAGTGACATTTCTCCTAAACCCTCTGCTACCAGTCCAGATCTGTTCAACATGGGTGAAGTGAATAAGCTCCTCCAAATAATGTCTAACAAGATGGTAGATATTAAGAAGATGAACAATGAAATTCAATCAAATAATAGAGGATTTAATAGGCCACCTTTTAGAAGGCCCACCCAACCTCCTCACAATCCGCCACCTCCAAATACTAGCGAGGGATTTACCTCAGAAGAGATCTTTTCTATATTGAAAGCCTTAGATGCAAGAACACCAGACATTCCTGAGTCCTATGAAGATCATTCCACTCAAGATTCACAACGTCCCCGAGAGGAAAAGGAAGATGACCAGCTGGTCAACACTGTGAGTTTCTTTTCAGAAGAAGAGGAAGAAGAACCCGACACAATTTTTAACCTACAACACACACACAATACCAGGTCTAAAGGGCCACCTCCATAGGAGTCATCTCCTTTGACACATGCCCATAGAAAAGGCAAGACTCAAACTCAGAAAGACACCCTCATTGCTGAGCCAGAATACAATTTGGCCGAGGATGTTAAAAGGGTCAAGGAAAACATATCTTTATTTGATGTTCTTAAAATCCCTTCCATAAGGGATTCCTTACCCAAAAGCATGATAATCAAACAACCTAGAGAAGCTCACAATAACAACCTTGACTCTTCCCCTTGACCAAACCATCCAGATCCTGGAAGCAAGGGCACTCCACCCTTCTTACTTACCTTTGAAATCTTTGATAGGAATGTACATAATTGCATGGTATACTTAGGTTCTTCATCTAATGTCATGCCACTTTCTGTATGCAAACAGATGAACCCTACATGGGAGACCTGTCCTATCCAAATCGTGTAATTAGATAGATCCAAGGTTAAAGTTGTAGGGAGACTGAGGAACGTTCTTCTCAGGTTATCTGTAGATCCTCGGATTCATCAGACTATTGATATTGTGATTGCAAATATTCTAGACACTTATGGTATGTGGCTGAGTTGGGATTGGTCAAAGAAACTGAAAGGTCACTTTGCTACTGATTGGTCTCACCTATGGTTACCACTTAACGAGAAGCCTAACAAACTTAAAGTTGACAGATAACCATTCATGAAACAAATTGTAATTGATCTCGATGGTTCCAATGAATCTGTCTCCTTTTTCGACAATCAAATTGAACATTTCACATTTGATACTTTATTTGGAGACCTACCTGCTGATGTTTTGCCAACAAAGAATGTGCAGAAACAGTCTCAGATAACTCATCTCACATCTGTCCCATTCTCCATCACTATTGTACACAATGTCTATAATGTAAATACTAACTTTAGAATAGATCCTGTTGTTTGGACTTTGTTTTTTGATGGCTCTAGGTCCAAGGATGGAGCAAGCGCAAGATGTGTCCTTATTGATCCTAAAGGGATCAAAAAAATGATAGCATGCAAATTGGAATTTGAATGTACCAATAACGTGGCTGAGTACGAGGCATTAGTCCAAGGACTCAAGAAAGCTATTGATATGGGAGCAAAAGCAATTGAATGTGTAGGAGACTCATAAATCATAGTGAAGTAGGTACGTAATCAAATACATTGTTTGTCTCCACGCTTAGCCAATTACTAGAGATTAATAAGGGATATGACTAATTCCTTTTCGACATTTAATATCAAATCCGTTCCTAGGTCAAAAAACTTTGATGCAGATTTGTTAGCCAATACCGCATCCAGACTAATCCCACCTAAAGGTTTGTCTCCGCAAACTTTCTCTATTGAATTGATGTACATGCCTTCAATACTAGACAATGTCACAAATTGGAAGGTGTTTGATGATGACTAGAAAATACTAGACTTCCTGTCATCCCAAAACACCTTCGAAGGTATAGCTATCAACGAAGCTAATCATGAGAAGTATCTATATGACCCTTCCAATATCATCCCCAAATCTGTCATCAGTTTAGAAAAAAATTATGACTTACAAGATAAATTCATACAAACTACCAAATGCAAGACCCAGAGCTCAACCCTGAATTACACACCTATCAACCTGGGAACAGAGCAAGAACCCCAATTTATCAATCTTGGAATACATTGTTCCGATGATGAAAGAAGAATTTTTATTAAATTGTGCAGGAAATTTAAAGGCGTTTTTTACTGGAAATATGATGAACTTAGGACTTTCGACACTAGTTCCATGCATCATATCATCCCCATGAAACCAGAGGTAAAGACATATCAGCACAATTGAGGAAAATACACCCTAGTCTAGAGCCTTCTGGCAAGAAAGAACTCAACAAGCTTCTCTCAGCCAGGATCATATTTCCCATCAGGAACACATAGTGGATAGCTAATTTGGTACCTCTTCACAAGAAGAATGGGGAAATCAAACTCTGTGTACAATTTAGAAATCTGAACCGAGCCTCTGAGAAAGACAACTATCTTGTTCCTCCAGTGGAGCAGATTATACACAAAGTAGCCGGATCAGATATGTTCTCACTATTAGATGGTTTTTCAGGCTACAACCAAGTCTTGGTTGTGCCCAACGATCAACTTAAAACTACCTTTCGGACCCCTTGGGGAATGTTCGCATATAGAATAATGCTGTTTGGACTAATAAACGAAGGAGCCACAGTACAGAGAGCTATGGACATAGCTTTTAAGGGATTGATCCATAATTATGTCGTTGTCTATTTAGATGATGTAACCATTTACTCTGAAAATTGACAAAATAATTTGTTTGCTTTGAAACAGGTATTCAAAAGATGTAGGAAATTTGGGATCTCCCTCAACCCCAAGAAGTCCATCTTCGTTGTGATAGAAGGTAAGTTGTTAGGCTTCATCATCTCGAAGGAAGGTATGATCATTGATTTGGAGTGTGTTGAAGCGATTTCCAAGATCAACCTCCCTAACTCCCGAAAGGCAATGCAGTCATTCTTGGGTAAGATTAATTTCGTCTGTAGATTCATTCCAAATTTTTCTCAAGTTGTTAAACCCCTGCAATTTTTAGTTAAAAAGGATGTACCATTTAAGTGCTCCGATGAAAAAAAGAATGCATTTACTGAAATTAGGAGAGCTATAAAATAAGCGCCTGCTCTGATGTCTCCATATTTCAGTAAAGAATTTTTACTTTATATTTTTGCTGTTGACTTTTCTTATGTAGCTGTCCTAACACAGAAAAATCATGAGGACGTTGAGATCCCCATTTCTTTCATGAGTTCGACATTCAGAGGAGCTGAAATCAATTATTCCCAAGTTGATAAATAGGTCTACATGGTATACAAATTAGTAAAACATTACAGGCCTTATCTTTTGAAGTCAAGGACTAAGGTGATCGTCCCGTATGCGGCCATTTGCAATTTCCTCGTCCAAAAGGATTTGGGAGAAAAAAGAGCTCATTGGATGACCACCCTTCAAGAATATGATCTAGAGATCAAACTTGTGAAGATAGTCAGAGGACAAGGGTTGTGCCAACTCTATACCTAGTCGAATGATCCTCAAGATCAACATGCCGATTGGGAATAGGAAGAGGCTATACCTACAGGTTTTGTTAATGAACTTGAAACAACGACATCTGAATGGTATGATCACATCAAGTTCTTTCTTCATAACGGGTTTTCTCCTAAAACCCTTAATCCCAAGAAACATAGAGTATTGAGGTTGAAATTGGCCCCTTATCAACTTATTGATAATGTTCTATTTAGAAAGAATTATGATGGAATTTTTCTTAGATGCCTTGAAAAGGACCAAACTGATGAGTTCCTTTTTCAATTTCATGGAGGACCTACAGGTGGGCATTTCTTAGGTGATACAATAGCTGAAAAATCATCTGGGTAGGATACTATTGGCCTACCCTATTCATAGATGCTCATGCATATGTCAAAAGATGTGATCCTTGCAAGAAGTGTGATGGCAAAGTCAAAAAACCTGCCTTCCCTTTGCAGCCAGCAGCAGTCTAGTTCTTATTTCAGCAGTGGGGATTGGATTTTGTCGGACCTATAAACCCTATATCCTCTTTACATCACAAATACATATTGACAACCACTTATTATTTCACAATGTGAGTTAAAGCATTCCCTTTAAGACTGTGTAACACAAACCAGGTAATTTCCTTTCTTGAAAACCAGATAATCACCAAGTTTGGTGCCCCTGAGTATCTCATTTTTGACAATGCGTCATAATTCCAATCCATTGAGCTGACTAACTACGCCCTTGAGAAAGGGATCAAGCTTAAATTTTCTATCAATTATTATCCTTATGCCAATGGGCTTGCGGAATCCTCCAACAAGAACTTGATAAGCATCCTAAAAAAGACATTGTCTTCACATCATAAAAACTGGCATACCCAACTTTATAATGCTCTTTGGGAAAATTGAATCACTCCTAAAGCAACCATTGGTAACTCCCCTTATTTCCTAGTTTATGGTAAGGAAGAAGTTCTACCAACTAATCTCACCATCCCTTAGTTGCAGTTGGCCCAATCCATCCAAGAAAATGATTCTTCCCCATTACAGCAGAGGATTGATTCTCTGCTCAAGCTAGAAGAGGATAGAGATAATGCTAAGAACAAATTCTACCAACATCAACAGTTGGTGAAAAAATGGTTTAGCAAGAAGTCCTCCTCTGATAGAGACTTCTTAGTGGGAGATTTAGCGTTGAGATGGGATAGGAAACACAAACACAACAAGTAGCATACTAAGTTTCAACGCCTTTAGATGGGACCATTCATTGTTATAGAAAAGATTGGTCTTAGTACCGTTCGATTACAAACACTGGAGGGGGTCGTTGACACCTATCCAATGAATGTTTTGCTACTCAAAAAGTATTTTGTTTGAAAATATTTATCAAGCTTGTACATAGGTTTGGTGTGTTATTTTTATTTTTTATTTTTGTTTTTCTCAATTTTTTCTTGATACCCGTGGAGTTTTGGTAATCTATACACATCTAGAAATGATGGGCAATCAGTTTTTCTCGATATTCAATACTCTTAACCTAAGTAAATTTTGTCAGTTCCCATTTTCCCTAACTTTTATCAGGATATGTTATATGTGAATGATAACCATAATTGTAGAATTTTATATTAATGCACTCTCATCCAGGTCAATATATTCCACATGCCTTTGATGATGAAAATCATGGAAGAAAAGGTTCATCTTGTCTAAGGTCTCATTAGATCACTGCAACATATATTTATAACCTGGTTAGTCTTACTCTTTTGGAATTCAATCATGGCCATATATTTTATTATGTTTATTGCAAGATGAGGGGTATCATCACAAGCCAACTCATTAGGTTCATAGGTGCTTAGTGGAATGACATCCTTGCCATATATTATGGGGAGGTAGCTTCCAGTTTTTTGGAAGATCGGAAATCCTATCACAGGTCGACTCATTCATGATCTGCAAAGCATCAGTGAGTAACACTGCCATTATGTGGACACCAAGCGATGGTAGTGTATTGTAATCCATATACAAAAGAAAACCCCAGTCGTTCCCAAAAGAAAGATTATTGTACATAAGGACGAGAGGGTCCTATCTAAGGCCATCCTTACTATGATCATAGACTTGATTTTGGACTGAAACTATCACCAGATGGTTCACAATCCATGGTAGCTGCTTTCAACCATATAGATGGAATACAAGAGGTCTCCTTACTGAGCTAGCTTGCTCAGTTTCCAGGTCAGGTTTGTGAATGGCACTGATCACCAGAACATGGGGTAGTGGTCCTATGTCAATGCAATCTTGTTGTTTCGTTAAAAAAAATAAAAATAAAAAATGATGGTTTCAGTGGCCAATGTGTGAAAATCCAAAAATGGTCGAGGTCTGATTCGAGGTTCAACTTAAACCGCATGCCTATGTCATCCTGAGTCCGAGTGATCTTGATCATCCAATGCCATCTGAATCAGAGTTGCATTATCTTTAAAATGACCATGGATAGAAGCACATTAATGATTTTGATAATTCTTTATTGGTTGCATTCTTATGTTAACATTTCTTGGAAGTTAATCATTTGTTTACTGACAGGTTTGATTGGAAAAGGTTATTGTTTTGTAGAGATAACTGGTTCTTCTAACAAATCACCATTTGTTGTAGGTACAACAGATCCCATGTTTTTCTTACACCGTAGCCCAATCACACATACAAAGGTAACTTGGTAGAATACTTTGTGACTTATGTTGGATTCTATTACGTTTTTCTTGACATCTGGGATTCCCTAACTTAACCAAAATACCCAAAAATCCATGCTTGATTTGTTTGTTTTTAAGATGAGGAAAACTAGTTTTGTTTGGAATTGATTTGCGACTTCGCAACCCACAACCTGCAACTCACAAGTTGCGGAATGTGGGATTTTTTAGAGTCAAATGTATTAAAAATATTCATCCCGCAACCCGCATCCCGCAAATGCAGAATGTAGGATGCGGAATATTTTTGATAGTTATGATTTGGGAAACCCGCAACCTGCATCCCGCAGAAGTGTGGAATGCAGGGAGTGGGCTGTCATTTGTTATGTCATTCGGTTTGCATGTTTTTGCAACCCGCATCTCGCAAATTGCGGAATGCGGGACGTGGAGGGGTTTGAATAAAATTTTGATGGTCTTGTGATCCTGTAACCCGCATCCCGCAAAATGTGGAATGCGGGTTACGGAATGATTAATAAAATATTTATTTTGTAATTTAATCCCTCATCCCACAGAGTCTAATATTTACCATTGTTTTCATCCTCATCCTACGGTCTAAATCATTTCCTGTGAATTATATATATCTTGGTCTTATTCACAATTTATTCACTGTTTTACCACTGTAACTTGCTGTGTTTCATGAATTTACCTTCATATTTTTACCAAGTTGTTTCTCCAGTATTCACTCTGGTTTCAGGTTGGTTATCAAGTTGCCTTTGCAAATTCGAATTGTTTATTGTTGTTCCTTTATAAATTAGTTTAATTTCTGGTTTGTGCATTCAACAGAACATGGAAACATACAAAACACCTTGAATTACTCAGTGCAAAAACCTCTAGAAAGACATGCTTACCAAAGATCCGAATTTCAGTGTCTTCTCCGATACCAGTGGACGAGTTAGCGAAACCTACCAATTGGATTGGTCCTGAGTTTACTCCATCTTTGACAACAATGAAATTTCATACTTTCAGGATGACCAACTCATTTAAGAGAATTAGGGATTCTGGCATCCACATGATTGTTGCGAGACCGACTGTCCTCCCTTACAATGACATAGTCAGATGGATTATTTACCACACTAATCCAAAAGACCGTTACTTTAACACTAGTAATGGATTGCAACTGGCCAATTTCCATTCTGAGACCTTTGTGAAAATTTACGCTCTCAAACCTTTAGCTCCTTAATGCTGATTTTGTTAAAGCTTCCAAGTCCAGGTACAATTTTGACCAAATGCTGAAGTCTTGGATTGCTGAACTGCGTAAATTCTCCCAAAGAAAAATGAACTTTGGCCCATTTAATCATTCAAGGAACCTTATTCCCTTCTTACAGCAATGTTGTGCAAGATCTACGGTCTTACCAATTGCTCTTAATTCAAGGAAGAATGGGATCCCATTGCCCACCATGTCATAACTACAGGTGAATCCCTCCCCTGGGATGCAATTCTGTCATTAGAACTTAAGACTGCCATACAGGCATACAAGAATTCCAGAAAGCTACTGCCAGGAAGAAACCCAACTTCTTCTTCTTTGCCTTCATTGTGGATATCTTTTGCGCCGAGTTCCATTATCCAAATATGGGATGGAGTTGGGTACTACCAGCCCCACATGTACACATTTATCATTCAGAGCTATGGGACATCAATTATGTAACTAGATTCTATGACATCTATGAGATTTTCCTTGGCCACGTTTATTTCCTAATTTTCAACAAAGAAGCTTCTGCATTCTCCCCTGAAGCCAAAACCCTCATAGCCACAATGGGAGATTGGTATGTTAGTGAGTCATTCACCTATATCAGAATCTTTGGTAGCAATGTTGTTCATTTGATACCTAAGTTTGTTCCTGACAGGTTGGTTCTTGAAGAAATCTCATTTCAGATGGTCACTAAAGGGATATATAAGAAATGTACAACACCCAAGAGGAAATTCTGGCCCAAATTTCCTCTAACCCTTGGATCCTTGAGATTACCTACTTCTACCTAAGTGTCAGAAGTCAATGACCATATAGTGTCACTCAAACTGGGTTTTTCTAGGAAAAGGAAGCATGATCCCAAGGGGATTGTTGATTTTCACCTCAAGCATAATCACTTAAAAATAGGGTACACTCATGAGGGAACGCTAGATGACTTCATCTATTAAGGGTTTGATACTTTTTTTGAAGTTTTGGAAAAGGTTAAAAGTAAAGAAGAACAAATTCATATCCTACAATACCAAAAGGAAACCAGGGATAGGGTTTGACATTACAGGGCTATGGAGCTAAACATTCAAGAAAAGGTGATGGAATACAGGGAAGAAAAGGAAGCTCAATCCACAGCAAAGGATGCTCTAGCAGCCAAAAATGCACCCATGGTAACCAGTTCAACTTCAGACAAAAGGAAAGGCCCCATAGAATAAATCCCACAAGCATCTGTTGATCATCAGGTCAAGGCCTATTTACATACTTCAGTGCAGATCAAACAGAAGCTGAGAAAAATGGCTTCAGCACTGGACACTCAAGAAATTACAACTTCTTAGACAGCTGAAGCTGCTCAGGTGACTACTGTTGTTGAGAAGGTTCAATTTGAACAAACCTAGTTTGAGGAAAAGCCATTCAAAAGGTTGAAGGTTCAAGTTTCATCCGTCCCTGTTTCTACTATAGACTTGACCCATTCAGAAAAGGAGGATGAAAGGGTTTCCCATGTGCTTGTCACTGTGGAAGCTGGACATGGCAATGGTTTACAGGATTTTACAAATTTTTTTAGTGGCAGCAGTGAGAGGTCCTCATATTATCTCCCACTCTTACAACCTTCTTCTCAATCTGGCCCATCATATTTTTCGTTACTCCTCTCATCAATCATAGCCTTATCTTCATTATCTACTGGTTCTATTCTGACACCCTTTATGTCTCAGCTTTATTAATATGCCACATGTTTACCCGAATCTACTACACCTAATTCTGTGCATATGCCCATTCCATCATCCACCATACCTATATATTTTAAAGTTCCACTGCATATTCCTTCTTTCAGCTAGGTATCATCCCCTATGCATGAGAAAACCTCAGCACTATCACCTTCATCACTCAAAACCACTACTCTGCAAGTTTCATTTGTTGAAACTTATGTTCCTGACATTTCTTCAACCCCTCAAGTGACTCTTACCCAGAGTGTTTCTTCCTCTCCATCCACTTCTCATATTACTATGTCCATACCTTCTCACTCACACTACAACTCAAACCTCCTCTCTGATATCCATAGGTATTAATATACCCCCCATTGATGAGATGAGAGATGAGTTCAATGAATATTTTGTGATATCTCTTGGAGAATATCATTACAGTAAAGTTGATAAATCAGTGGTGAAGAGGGGAAAGAAGAGGAGCAGGGATCATAGTGATATGGACATATCCCTTTCAAGTGAAGTTGTATGGACCCAACGATCAGGTGATCCATAGGAGGATGCCACAGATGCTGCATCTATTTCAGGAGCTTTTACAGGTGCCAATTTTGATGTTGTTAATACTTTGAATAGAGAATTTGATAAGCAAAAGGCAGAAATTGTCAGCCTGAAGGAGGAACTAGAACAACTCAAGAGACAACATGAGAACAGGTATGATGAACTTCAAGTAAAGAATGTTTCCCTTCATGATGAGCTATAGAGGGAAAATACCACTAATGCCACTTTGGTACAAAAGGTAGGCTTGTTAGAAAAATAGTATGAAGATGCAATTGCAAGTGCAACTTCATCTTCGTTTTCTAAATTTTCTCAAGAAGAATTCAAAGAGCTGGCTATTCGGACTAACACAGATCACCATGATTTAGTCAGTGATTTTTTTAAAAGCTTGGATAAAATTTTTGAAACTTAGTATGACTTTTGAAAAAATGTCTGTTGTTCTAAAAGATCTAGTTGAAAAGAGGAAACAAGATTCAAAGGCTTATGATGAGGTCATATATTGGCAAAGATACATGAAATATAAGCCATTTAATGTCACTTTCCTCACTAACTTCCAGTTTAAGAAAGTCAAGACTATCTTAAGAGCTTGTGAAGATTTAGATGAAACAATTGCTGAAGCCATAAAGAAGGAACAAGCCATTTGTAGCAGAAGGTGGTATGCTACAGATAACATTATGGATGAATTATGTTTTCCTACAATGGTACTTATTGAAAAAGCATGTGCACTAGGACCAATGGTTGAGCAAGTGGAGCAGTGAAGATATGAAGAGGAGGAGAATATAAAGAGGCTTCACCATGTCAGCATACATAATGTATATCGGTTGATCAAACGACCATTTGTAGTAGAAGGAAAGATCCACATCTATATTCATTTTTGGCATAAACTGGCTAAAAATGAGATTTAAGATCACAAGTGCAATGCCCATCTTGGCATTGAATTTTTTAGTTATCCTAATATTGAGGAATTCCTATGCATTTGGAGAATATGGAGATATTTTTTGGGATACTAGCTTTGTTTAGGTTTTTGATCCCCTTTTGAGGGATATTGATTCTTTGTAATAATTATTTAAGAAGTTTTTCTCGAATGTATCAGGAATTTTTGACTTTTGGAGGAACAAAGATTGGTACAGGAGACTGAAAAACATCTCTATTTTTCCTAAGGTTTATGTAATTTATTATAAAATTATGAATAAATACAGTATTATTGTTTCTTATCTCTTGTATTTGATCTAATCGAATTTCTTTAACATATCTCATTTTTATTGTTTCGAATGCTCAGATGGTGCCATGATTCATTTGTAATTGATTAATGTGTTTTCCCATAGCCTAGATTTCTCTACCGGTTAATACATTGACAAAGCTTTAAGGAATTTATTCTTTAAGTGTCTTTATCTATTTTTGCAAGTGATGTAACAATGAAAGTTTTACAGCTTATATGTTGGTTTTCCAACTAACATGTGCATATACAGATTATCTTGGATGATTTAATCTTGAGTTGCTTTTATTTAATTTTTATTAAGCAATTGTGATTTGAGTGAGAAGTTTGTCATCCTATTTACATTTGTGTTAATGTGGTGAATTACTTGTTCTTAAAATACCTCAAGACAACCTGTAGCTAGGGTTTTCACCCTAGCTTGTGCTGATGAGCACCTACTAAGGAATCTGGAATCCTTAGTAGCAGTTCAATGATGTAAACAAAAATAAACTGAAACAAAGACTAAGCTAAAGCAGTAAAAAGTAAATAACATGAAGCAAAAACAGTAAAGAAATGTATAATGGTGATTTTTATTGATATTACCTCCAATGAGGAGGTTGGTGGAGTCTGTTGCGCTGGTCCGATGTCGGTGGCTTCGAGCTCCAAGCTGCTCCTTTTCCTTCTCCGGTGGTGGAAATGGGCCAAAAAGAGTTCTCAATGGTGAAAGTAGCTTGATGGTAAGCTAGGGTTTCGAGAATAATTTCGGCGGAGGCAGGA
>LPNX010468366.1:217634-295755 GCA_001517045.1 Pseudotsuga menziesii | reverse complement strand
CAGTCACAACGCACACTAGTCTCCTAGGTTTACGAAATAAAAAAAATACAACTAATTACAAGATGGTATAAGGATTATTACATGATGGTATGAATACTAAATTTCCTAACATGTAATATGATATTTTTTTCATTTACAATTGCCAAAATAGCATAAAAAATATTTAATTATTATATCACACTTTTCACCAATAACAATATATAATTATTTTTAAATATAATTAAAAATTTGTGTTATTTTATTTGTAAAGTTAAACATGAAAACCCACTTAAAGTTAAACTTACTAATCAAAAGTCCAAGTATGGTTTATTTTTACATAAAAATGGTTTAATGGTCGTATCACACTTTTCTCCAATGGCATATATCATATAATTCATTTTTTAATATTTATTTGTTTTAGTTGATTTTGACATGAAAATGGTTTAATTGTAATATCACACTTTTCACCAATGACCTTTGATATAATTTATTTTTTAATATAATTAAAAATTTATATCATTTTATTTGTAAAGTTAAACATTAAAACAAGTTCAATTAAATTTGTTATCAAAAGTCCAAGCATAGTTGACTTTGATTCAAAAGTTCAAACATAGATGATTTTGAATTGATAAAGAAATAATTAAAATTAAATAAATACATGAATAAAATTAAAACAAAAACAATGAATCAATTATTTTTAAGTAAAAAATAAAATTAACTATAAAGAAATCTTGGTATGCAAGTCATCCAAATTCTAAATTATATAAACTATAACTCAAAGTAACTTGACATTTCAGGCGAAAAGAAATTTCTCTTCTAAAGCCACTTCGTTTTTCTTTCTGTATATGTAACGCAGAATTGCATACTAGAGGTCTTTCAATCAAAACCTTGACCGACTCGGCACACTTTCTAAGGGTGTGCTCATACGTGCACTAACAGTCTTCGATAATTATAAATAGTTTAAGATATTTAACAATATCATTTGATCACAATTATTAAAAAAGAAATGAAATAGATGTTCCAAATTTTAAATTTTAAAAGTATGAATTTTTTTTTTCCAGATGGAAAGATCCACGGGAAACCTAGCAATACTTTCCCACATTAGTGGATGGTAGAGGTGGTAAACCATCGGCCATCTTGGCATAAAGCCTAACCCCAGAGGACTCAAGGCTCAAACCCGTGACCTCGCCCCGAACCGAGAGAGTGTACGCACGTCTTACCAATTGAGCTAACCCTTGGGGCTTTTAAAAGTATGAAATATGTGAATTGGATTTGGCAAAATGGATAATTTATGTTAAAATTAAAATCTTATTAGTCATTGTTGAAGGTTGGGTACTAATTATTTTCTTTGGGTGTTGACTAAACATTAGTTGGACCTTGATTTTTGCAAAATTTTAATTATAACAAAACTTTTATATGATAGTTTTTTTCTATTAAATAATTGACATAATGTCTTTATCTTAAATGTTATTCGCTACAAATTTGAGAGTGTTATTGTCCGAGTGGTGCCAAATTTTTTGGCATTGGCAAAAGTTTTTAATAAATGCACTTTCATCTTTAATGGTTGTTGGATACGTGTTCACATTTGCACCATCTTCGAAGGGTGAACTTCTTGACATAAGAAAAAACTTTTAATATTTTAATAGTTTAGGCCACGTGTTGGCATTTAAACCACTCATATTGATTCAAACACTGAGACAAAGGAAAAAACAAAGCCAAGTAATTCTAACTCTTAGCATTATTTACCGTTCACATTACATTATTTTGGAATTTCAAAGTTTTGCGTTACATTTTTCATCTCAACCATGGCAGTTCTTATTCAATGCAAACAAAGATTATTGTTTTGTTTGGCATCTCACCACCTCACCTCATCGCTTAGCATCGCCTCCTTACCTCATCGCTTAGCACTGCCTTAACCCTACACAACTTGCCTTCCTAATTCCTTTGTTGGTTAGTTATCAAGATGCCTTCCTGCTTCCTCCGTTGGTTAGTTGTCAAGATGCAGAGAATACAATACTGGAGAGATCATGTAAGTGAGCTAATACTAAAACACACAACCAACTTACATTCATTTATATTGCACCTCTTTCAACTCATTTGCATGCCTCCTTCAACTCATTAATATTCAAGTGTGTCTACTTGTACATTGCAAGAACATGTATCCATCATAAGACATGGAAGGTTACTCATCTAACCTCTAGCACCATCTTCCTGCAAAATCTTGCATGCATGGGTTACAAAGAAAATACAAGTAAAGTTCAGTTCAATCTTTATTGAAATCAAAGTAGTATTGCTTCTATGGCCTTATTTATCATTTCAATAAATGTGTAGGTACCTTTCCATTATGGCTCTGTTCTACAAAAACTAGATTTGAATGGAGTTTAGAAGCATGAATCAGTTGTCTGATGTTGGTCATTGAGGCCAATCCAATGCCTCTACCCAAATAATCTCCCTCCTATCTTTTGCTTGAAGCATGATCATTTCATGCTCTTCTTCATGCATTTTTCTTACCTGTGAATTAAACGCTGAGCATTGCACTATGCAATTCATATAATATTTTGTTAAGAACCCATGCCAACCCTCCTCTTTATTTTGTTAGTATATTTTGTTGGATGCATATGCTTTGTAAGTCATCCCGTTAGTATGTTGTATTATCCCACATTCATGGGGATTAATAGTTGTTGTTAAGTCGTCTACTTAGTATGTTGTATTATCCCACATCCATGAGGAGTAATAGTTGTTTAGATTGGACTTAGTATATATGTAAGTGTTGAGGCCAATGAAATCATCGAAGAGTTATTTTGTATTGAACTTGTTGAAATGAGGTTGCCCGCTCGAAGTGGCATGCGATTAATAAAATATTTTCTATGATCCATTATTTCTGTTATATCGTGCATTCTCATTATTTATTGCAAGAGGTTCTTTAAATCTGGTATCAGAGCAGTTTCCTTGGCACAAGTGGGAATTTTTTTTCTCTCTTATTTTTAACCAAAACAAAAGAGGACAAAATTGGGCGATGATTTTTAGATCAATTTCTGAAATGTTTTGCAAAGATTCAAAAGAAACAAGTCACGTATTTGAATTCCTCTTGCAGAAACACGTAGTTTCAAAAAATAAATCATCTCATTTGGAGTTCTGAAAGTGGAGATATCGCTGATTTAAAATAAGTCATTTTTCAGAATTTCGGTGACGGCCGTGGAAATTGCAGAGCGAAAATATTTTGAACAGGTGCCCATTTTTATGTTCCCATCGCATGGGTAGATGCCGAGTGGTTGTTCCAGTTCCAGAAACAAGCTATAATAGCAACTCTGAGCAATCTAGATCAGGTTATGCTCATTTTATAATTTTCGTCTCAAAACCCTACATCTATTTACAGGTTTTTTGGGCATTAGGTAGAATTTATACCAATTTTTTTTTTTTGATGCTATTATAATTGCAGTACTTCTTCTTCTTTGCATTATCATTATTCATTCGAATAAGGGAATAAACCCTATCTGCTTAAATGTGGGAAGTACTTGGGCATAGTCCTAAAACTCATTGTGAGGAGTACCACAGGAACCCTGAAGCAGCTAGCCATTGAGAGGACCTACCAAGCAAAAAGGGAAATGAACCCTACTTGATTGACTAGTTCCACCTATGAGGTGAACAAAGAGCTGCCGTTTGTGGCAAAGCGGTTATCAATTTTACCTGAGCCGTGGAGTGAGGGGTACTTCCCAATACACAAGCAGTTAGACAACATTGGTGGCCGAGTGAATCCCTTGAACCTTTAGGAAGCCGCACATACCTGAGGTCCATATCCATTTTCAGTTGATAAAGCACATAATTTGATAACCGCCATAGATAATTTTTATCGAACCTAAAAAAAGTACAAATTTCTGAATTTTGGCCATATCTTCTTTGATATAGCTCCATTTACCTTGAAAATTCATTGTAACCCCCTTAATATCATTCTACATATTTCCTTCCTTTAGGACCTTATTCCAAATTCCATTTCTCGAAGCTCGAAATTCTTATTCTCACCCAATTGACTTCAAATTTTTTCCACTGTGTCTGTTTCCCATTTCTGCTTCATTGTCCCTCTATGACAAATTTTCTCATTCTTTCACCCCACTTTTGAAAGTCACATTTTATGCTTCCCTGTCCCTCAGTAAGTGTCCAAAACCCAATCAAACCCCAATTACCCACCCAAGTTTTTCCCTACTCAAAATTTTCCTTTTCTAAAACGCTTTCCGTTTGTTTTTCTACCCATTTCCCTAAAAAAAAATGCGTATGGTTGGCACCCACATAGGCGCAAATAAACAAATGGAAGAAGAAGTTGTCACCATCAAAACAAAACTCGAAGCTTTGGATAAAATAATTCTTGGCCTCCAGCTTCTGCATTCACCCATGAACAACCGCCGACAGCTTGGGTCTTCTCCATGAACTAGGTCCTCTTCCTCTAGCAACTTTCGTGGGCCGAAGCTTTATTTTCCTTCAATTGTGATGATCCTACTGAATGGATTTATAGGACCAAACAATATTTCAGTCTGCATAACACTCTTGATGTCAATAAATTCCCACTTGCATCCTTTCATTTGGAACATGAAGCCCTTTAATGGTTCCGTTGGTACATCAAGGATCATGAAGTGCCACAATGGACAGATTTTTGCCAACTCCTTTTGCACCGATTTGGCCCTCGTGGTTTTTATGACTTCATAAGAACACTCACCAAACTTCACCAGACTAGAGTTGTACGAGAGTATCACACTGAATTTGAGAAATTGGTCAATCACACAAAAGGATTTTCCGATGCATTCTACATGAGTTTTTTTATCAGTGGTCTGAAGGATACAATCCGATATGAGGTTAAATTGTTCTATCCCAACATAATGATGGAAATCCTAGGGTTGGATAAGTTGGCGGAGAACAAGATCAGGGCTCAACAATGCCCCAAATCCACTTTTGTTCCATTCAGAAATATGGTTCCCCAAAAACTTGCAATCCCTCCAACTCCAAGAACCACTCCTATCAGGCATTTTTCTGAAGCTGAGATGTGGGCACGTAGGGAAAAAGGACTTTTTTATAATTGTGATGAGAAATTCACTTGGGGACATCAATGTACTGAACAAAATCTCTATCTCTTGGATGTGGATTCTCTGCCTGCACTTGAAATTTGTGAAGCTTCTCAGGATCTAGTAAATGATCAGGTCAAAATTCAGTAGCCTCTTGTTGACCCTCATTCTCATGATGACCATCCAAAGATATCTCTCCATGCCTTAGTTAGAGTCACCACCCCACAAACCATGTGGGTCAAGGGTTTCTTCACGAAGATCCCTCTTACAATACTCATTGATTCTGGTAGTACCCATAACTTTATTGGCCCTCAAATTTCCAAACAGAATGATTGTTTTTTCCACCCTTGCTACAGCTTTAACATCATGGTTTCCAATGGGAACAACTTACCTTGCAAAGGAAAGTGTCACAATGTGCGTATCTCTATTGGATATTATAATTTGTGCTCTAACATGTTTTCCATGCCCCTAAGAGGATATGACGTGATTTTGGGAACTCAATGGTTACGCATAGTTGGACCCATATTATGGGCTTTTGCTGAACTGTGGATGCAGTTTTCAGTCAATGGGAAAAAAACACACATTCAATGGCTTACAACTAGGGTCTCTCAGCATCATCAGTTCACATCGCATGGAAAATGTCCTTAAGAATAATTCACTGGTGTCATCACTCAGCTCGATTTCATTCAGATGTAACCTCCAGCATTCTCAACTACTCCCTTGGATCTTTCATTCTAATGCACCCTTCAAATGCTTGATTTTTTCAAGCCCTTCACTCTTGAGAGTGATGCTTGTGACAATGGACTTGCGGTTGTCCTCTTTCAAGATGAACATCCATTTGCATTCACCGTCAAATCCCTTTCTGGTAAGAATTTAGCCACCTCTACATATGAGAAGGAAAATTAGAGGAAATTTCAACTCAAAATGGGCCTCCTAAGAAAAATTAATAAAATAATACTTAAAATAATACTTAAAATAATAAAATAATATTTATTAATTTTGGAGGAAGAAAATAAAAAAACTACTTTTGTGTTTGTATTTTTGACATATCTCCTTATGTTTTTACTCAAATTTTGATCGGGAGAGCTTGTTGGATGCATAATTTAATTCCACATCCAATGAGTATCCACTCGGCATACTTTTGATGGACCCCACTACCCCAAAAACAAGAAATACCTGAAAAAACGTGATGATGATGTCATCATCACATTATTTCAGGCATTTGTTTTTTTTGGGGTAGCAAGGTGCGTCAAAAGTATGCCAAGTGGGTACTCGGTGGATGTAGAATTAAATTTCACATCCAACGAGCTCTCTCGATCGAAATTTGAGTAACAACACAAGGAGATATGTCGAAAATACGAACAAAAAAGTAGTTTTTTTATGATACCTATCCCCAAATTTATATTAAAAAATTGTTTAAGACCTATACGGTATTTCAAATTTAAAGCAATTTCATTGGCTAACGCATGATGACATGGAATTTGAATTAGTGTTAAAAGGCCCATTTCGAGTTGAAATTTTCTCTAATGTGATGGTTATTTTACACACAGTACAGAAGTGGCAGCCATGCCTCATAGGGAATCCTTTCTGCATCAACACTGATCACCAGAGTTTGAAATATTCCTTGGAACAACAGGTCTCATACCCCACACAATAAAAATGGGTTAGAAAACTCATGGGTAATGACTATGAGATCACTTACAAGAAGGCTAAGGACAATCTTGTGGCGGATGCTCTTTCCCGCACATTTGATGCCCATGTTTCTCTCTCATCTATTTCTATGCCTATTCCAAATTGGTTACACTCTGTTCAATAAGGCTATGTCAATGACTCCTCATTAGCTGAAATCATCCAATTGTTGGAGAGTAACCCTTCTATGGTACCGCATTACTCTTGGGATGGTTCTTCTCTAAGATACAAGGGTCATATGGTGCTTCCCCAAAGCATAGATCTTAAACATGTGGTCTTTTATGAACTCCATGCTTCTCCATCGACAGGGCACTCTGGTTCCTCAAAATATATTAGTGGGCATGACACAAATTCTTTTGGAAGGGAATGAAACAATAAATTCAACATATGGTTGTCGAATGTGCTACCTACCTGCGCCACAAGGGTGAAACTACACTCCTTCCCGGATTGCTCGAACCTTTTCCCATCCCTACAAGGATTTGGACAACTACTTTGATGGATTTCATTGAAGGGATCCCTAAATATGGAGGGAATACCGTAATATTTGTTGTGGTTGATCGTCTCTTAAAATATAGTCATTTTTGTGCTCTCAGCCATCTATATACCACCTCCTCAATCACTCAAATTTTCATGGACCAAATATTTCATCTTCATGGAATCCCTTCTTCCATTGTCTCAAACCGTGATGCAAATTTTACACGTCATTTTTGGACCGAACTATTTCACCTCACTAGCACAGATGGTCCCAATGGAGTCATCAACAAATGTTCAAAAACTTATCTTCATTGCTTCACCTTTGAACAACAACATCAGTGGGAAAATTTGCTCCCTCTCGCTGAATGGTGGTACAATACTTCCTACCATATTACATTTAAAATGACCCCATATGAAGTAGTTTATGGTCAGAAACCTCCATTAATCCTTCCATACACTCCCAATAGTTCACCAGTTCAGGAATTTGATATGGTTCTTCGAAACTGAGATCAGATTCTTCATATTCTACAAGACAATCTTCACATAGCGAGAAACTACATGAAACAACAGGCATATCAACACCCGTTTGAGTGCACTTTTCAAGATGGTGATATGATTTTTCTTCATCTTTAGCCTTATAAGCAATCCACCTTGAATCTCAAAGGGAATCAAAAGCTCGCTCCAAATTTCTATGGGCTATTCAAGGTTCTTCAAAATATTGGGTTCGTTGCTTATAAATTGGAACCTCCTCCTTCTTCTCGTATTCACCCAGTATTTCATGTCTCTTTTCTGAAGAAAGTGATTGGCACCAATAGTAGAGCACAAACTATTTTACCAGAACCGGATAATTAAGGATCCATCATTTTGGAGTCGGAGGACATCCTCAATAAGCATACTCGTCAGGTTCTCTATCAATCCATCAAAGAGGTATTAATTCAGTGGTGCGACATGCAACCAGAGGATGCTACGTGGGAACCACTCCTTCAGATTTAGAAATAATTCCCACATCTAAAGCTTTGAGGACAAAGTTTTTCTAATAGGGAGAGGATGTTAAGAACCCATGCCAACCCTCCTCTTTATTTTGTTATTATATTTTGTTGGACACATATTCTTTGTAAGTCGTCCCATTAGTATGTTGTATTATACCACATTCATAAGGATTAATAGTTGTTGTTAAGTAGTCTACTTAGTATGTTGTATTGTCCCACATTCATGGGGAGTAATAGTTGTCTAGATTAGACTTAGTATATAAGTAATTGTTGAGGCCAATGAAATCATCAAAGAGTTATTTTGTATTGAGCTTTCTCAAAGGAGGTTGCCCCCTTGAAGTGACCTGCGATTAATAAAATCTCTTCTGTGATCCATTATTTTTTTTATATCATGCATTCTCATTATTTATTGTAGGAGGTTCTTCACATATTTTCTAGTAAGAGAAACATCAACATGAAGTCAGTATAAGATCCAACTATCTGTAACATATAAATAAATTTATACGATAATATGCATACAAACAAATTTATATCAATTGTTCTTCTTCTATGGATATGCATGCAAACAAATTTAGCACTTAATTTAACTATGTGAATGACCCATGCTATTTTGGAATTTACCAGTCCTTAATTGAAGAGAGGCATTTACACCATAAATCCATTTCCTCCATTATAATCTTACCAATATCTGCTATATCGATGTCTCTCATGATTAGAGATGATATGCATATATTTGGGAACTATGTTGATTCACATGCAAGACTTATTGTTATAGATAATCAATCCCAATTCTCTTTCTCAACTAAATTCATGTCGTGTTTCTTAGAGTTGCAGGGTAGGAAGACCACAATGGAAAGGATAAGAAATGAACCTATAACTGCAATCATGATCAGAACTGAACCTATAATTACATAAATTCTAAAACTTTTACTCAAATTGCGACTCCTATTCACAAGGTCGAAATTTGGCTTGGAGATATCATCTTCGATAACTGAACCTCCCATTGATCAAAGAATGGACTTACTTTGGATGATTGTTATAGCTCAAGGTTGATGAATATTCTCTACTTCTCCATATACATTATTTCCACTCACCTTCATTTTCTCCTTACTATAATTTTTCGATTGAATCTTTAAACCTGAAAACAATCTATAGCAATGCATTTCAAACAATGAAACACTACTAGTGATGGTGTGCCTAAGAATTGTTCAGTTATAATATTTATAAACAAATAAATTATATGATGATAAAATTAGGGGTATGATCACTCTATTTTAACTAGAACACTCACATAACCTATTGATTTTCCTAGAATGATTATGAGGTTGGAGTAGATCTCATCTATGCATCCCACTGACCAAGCATTTGTGTATCATAATCTAGTTTTCTAATGAAATGTTGTAGCACTATAGACATTAGATGCAGAAATGTGATGTACTTATTGAAAACATATGCAAATTTTGAGCTAATAAACTTCCATCCAATCAAATTAAATAATTGACATGAGACAAAATTAGAGGTTCCAATACATATTTTGAATGCATATTCCCTGGATTACCAACTTATGATATAATGATTAAACAACGCTTTATGAGTTGCAATGCCTTTCAATGAGACATTATGTACCTACTAGTGGTTATCCAAGCAATTTTCTTGCACCTACCTTGGACCATGGCCAAAATAAGAGAGTTAAACATATGCGCATAGGTATATGTCCACTCCATGTCGTGCATAGGTAGATGTGCATAGTAGCAGAAGTAGATCAAGAATAAGCTATGAAGCATGGAGCTCAGAGCATGGACACGCATAGGTAGATGTCGACTTCATGTCATTATTTTGCAACGTGACTAGTCATAGCTATATACCACATTAAATTTGACATGCCAATTATTTGCATCAGGATCGTACATGCAAATTGAATTGTGTGTAGATGCAAAAACATCGTTTACAATGCATGTTTACATTTTCTAAGGCATTTCCAATCGTAATGCCTTCAACTTGGTTGTGTGTATACGTAGGGGAGACTGGGGAGTGCATGTACCCTCTATCATAAATTAACCCTTTGTCATAAATTATTTATGTGTTTTCCTAAATTCAATTAAGAACACCAATCCTAGGCTACCACTCCATAATTTATAACAACATGTGTTTGGAAATCCTCTCGCATGGTGATAATATGTTTCATAGCATTGGACATATTGCATGCAGCCTGGCTCATCCTTTCACGTGTATTGTAGGCACATAACATAAGAAAACAGTCCATTTTCTCGGGCAATCAAAACCAAGAAATGTTTCTATTAAAGAAAGATTGTTCATAGCTGGTTGCCACTAAGTTGTTCATGACCTGCTCAATTAACAAGTTCCTAAAAAAGGTTGTCACATAGTTCATGGAAAAGGAAGTCACCTTGTTGGCACACAATCTACATAGAAACAGGGAATTGAGTTGATTTGGCACGTGTAATACATATCTTCTCACACTGCCAACCATTCTACAATCCTATCAATTTCTTAGCACTCTAATGTTATAAATTCAACTTGTCTCATTACCGTTATGTCACATTAGACAATTGGAAGATATTTTAGCACCCTCTTTTATATTATTTAAATATAGATAACCTAAAATCATTTCCAAATATTAAAAGTGTGCAATTGCAATGTACGACTGTGGAAAATTAAACAGTTACATTATGTGATTAGTAAGTGCAATTGTTGGAACTTGCTTGTATAGGTGATGTTTTGGCCTTATCAAGTAGGTTTCGGATATACTCTGAACAAGGTGAGCTGCTAAAGTCAGAAATTCCCTACCTACAACATTTTAACAGCTTGCTTATAGCATATAGAATTTATCAATGTTTGGATGCATTATATGTTAAATACTAATGTAATAGCTGGATATATACTTTCCTTTGTCGTTGTTGGCTTTGCTCTGGCCTTTGCTTCAATGACCGGATCCGCTAAAGTGAGGAACAAAGCGAAAGGCATGGGATGCTTTGGAATATTTTCTTTTCACACATGATATATCTTTCAGAAAGAAGAGAAAGAATACTAACCATACCAAATGAGCCTTAGTGGCTGTATAATGAAGTTCCCATATGAGGCCATATCCTTGCAAGGTCCCTTAATTAGGTAGGTAGGGCCAATCTTGTTTTTTACTAAAGATTAAAAGGGGATGGGGTTAAAAATTAGCTTATCGCCAGCAGGTTCACATAAAGGGAGTTAGGCACAGAGTCATTAAGCTACATCGAGCAAGAATTAGAACCCGATCATCTCAATTATTTTGGAATGATCCATATACATACTCTCGAATCCAATGCCGAAATATCGAATGAACCAAGTGGAAGGGTGTGGTCAAAATGAGATTTTACCTAATAATGAGTTTGATTACACCTATATTTTGATATTCAAAAGTATGTATGTGAATTCGAATGAGGATAGTTATGAGTTAGGAGAGTAATTCCTACTCAATCCATTTTGGAAAAAATTGAATACTGGTTAGTGTTGGGAAATACTTGGATGCTCAGAAAGAAAATACAACCCTTCTTCCAATGGAGGCTCCCTATCTGGTGCAATTTGGTTCATTTTTTTGTATGGAATTGTATTACATGGGTTTATTTATAACTTAAGTTTTCTTTTTTTTGGTAGGATTATGAGGACACATTGCTCCCACTGGAAAATAAATGGCCATTCCTTATGAGATTCCCTATCATATGTTTTGGTATATTGGTATATGCTTGGGTTTAAGTAGCTAGGCAATATTATAGAAGACATTTCCCAAGACCACTTTCTTGAAATTCTTGCTTCCACCGGCTGTCATCCTCAACCTAGCTCTCTGGTTTCTAGGCCTCAACACTCTTGTTATAATCTTCATAATGTATTCGATAAAATGTATGTTTTATTTCGAGGCGGTGAAGAGGGAGTACGATCATCCGGTGAGAGTAAATTTATTTTTTACACCGTGGATTATTTGCATGTTCTTGACTCTCGGCATACCTAACACCATAGCACCATCCATTCATCAAGCTCTATGGTACATCTTCATGGCATCTTTGACATCACCAGGTATGTAACCATTTCTTGAATTGATCTTTGTGAATGGCTGTGTAACTATTTCTTGAATTGATTTTTGTGAAAGGGTATGTCACTATTTCTTGAATTTATCTTTGTGAAAGGTATGTAATAGTCTAATTTATATGTTATTCATTTAACCCATTTAAAAAAATCCCACTTGAAGGAAAGATTAATTTGGTAACTACCCCCGAGAATCTAATTAAAGTGCACTTTGGTTACGATTTCCACATGTCATATGTATTTTGTAATATTAAATCATTAGGTCAGTTTTCACTTTATGCTTATATTATTAAAAATAATGAGCCACCTGCCAAATGGCATGGTGGAGCTACCAAATGCTATTGACGAGCTGCCAATTGCTATGGTCTACGCTCTCATTGATGGTGTTCATGTTAGATTGACTTGAAGGTTTTGGGGCTTCATTTGCAAACAACCATGCTATAGTCGAGCTACCAATTGCTATGGTCTACCCTCTCATTGATGTTGTTCATGCAGGATTGACTTAAAGGTTTTCTGGCTTCATTTGCGAACAACCAAGAAGGTGGATTCTCTTTATAAAAGGTAGTGCGAACAACCAATCAGGTGGCTTCTCTTTATAAAAGGTGATGCCTGGGGCTGTGCACTTTGCTTAATCACTTGACAAATAGTTGCATGCATGCATAATGTGTTAATGGAAGCTTCCCCTCATCTGTTCGTTGTGTGTATCATGGTAACCTTTGCATGCTCTTATCATTGAAGCCCTAAGCAATTAGACTTGATGAAGAATCCTCCAAATCCAAGGAAGATCGAATACGCCAAATATTCAAGATCAACATGCAAGGCATGCAAAATGATGATTGAAAAATATGTGCTCACAATAGCCAAGATGGTCCCTGCTACACAGTTCGATGGCTTTCTGCCTGTAATTTCTCTTCACCCCGTTCTATTTAACATTTAAATGTTCTAAGAATCACATTCACAGTTTTTGTGTTGTCACTTAGCATAGATTACTATTGCTTGATCCTTTGTAATTCGAATTTATGAAAATAAAGGCGGCCTTGGGGCAACATTGGGTTAGCTATATATTATTACTAGGTTGACGAGGTAATATTAATGCTATTTGCTCAATGAATGTTTTATTTAGCAATCTGTTAGGGCATTTTAAGAAAATGGAAATTTTAATTGATATTGGAGCACTTGTGCATTTCACTCAAATAATTTATTTATTTATTTTGTTTTTTTCCTAGAAATGTGGGCAGTTTGGTGAGCCACGGCAGTATCACATTAGAAGGATACCTAGTAGCAAATATTACCGCTAATGGAGTCCTCACTTTGCATGGATCGCAGTGCAAACCACATAACCTGGCGCTCATTCTTATCTAAAACTTTAGTAACATTAATGACTTGTCATTATAGGATTAGAGCAAGCAATCTATAACTTTTAACATTCAAAATACTGAATTTGTGAGGGATTCCAGAGAGGCTCACCAATAGATACGTCCAAGTAGTTTTGTTTCCACTTCAATAATACTTTGGTAAGGGTTTTCCTTTATATGTATTATTTATAGAAATGCCAAACGTAAACGGTCCTTCAGATCAAGTCGTTATAGGAAGGAAGGTGTTGCGTAAGGGGTTGAAAATGGCACATGATCAATTGTGAAAAAACTTAAAAAATAGAATTTCCTAACTTAGACACAGACTACTAGGATCGAATGTAGCAAATTTGAAAAATGGGAGATCGGGAGGAACAACAGACGTTTTGAGGCCTTAAACGATGTTTTTTTAGCATCAAATGGTAGAGAAAATATGAGTCCATTCCGGACTTGATATTTGTTATTTATGGATGTATTCCTTAAACAGATCTTTCTAACAATTTATCATGCGCGTCAAACGGAGGTAGTAGGCTAAAGGTATGACCCCAGGAAATTGATGTACCAAGTTACCCAACGGGGCCCACATTCTGGCATTTCACCTCCTAGGGTTAGGTTTTTGGATGTGTAGGGTTTCCATTGTTTCTCAATTATGTATAGGCCTTCGAGCCTCATTGTAACACAGAGTTTAGAGGCATGTAGCCACCACATCTCTCTTAGAGATAAGCTACCAGTACTCTAGCTAGTTTATTTCCATTCTGTATGTAAACAAGTTTCAGTTATTGATTAATGAAATGAAGTGTTATTTCTGTTGCATATTTGTTTCTATGGTTATTTTTGTATTATGTTGTGTTCCTGCATAAATCTGGATCAGTGGTATCAGAACAATCTGCTCTTTCTCAATCCTTCTTTGCATGTCCCCAATGAGCACGAGGTATAAAGAGTTAGGCTCGATCTAGTTGAACCTTTGCAAGATCAGCCTCATAGATCCTAATGGGGGATGAAAAGAAAGAGAAGGGCACAGAAGATCCTATCAAAATGTTGCTCAAGGAGGCCCTTGAAAAAAAAAGGAACGTGATGATGGATAATTCACCCAGATCCTTCAACGACTTCCCACTGGTGGTGCATCTGTATCTAGCAGCCACTCTGGAGGTGCAACCCCTTTTAAGGTACAAGTAAACTTCGACATTCCCATATTTGATGGTCAAATAGATGCAGACACCATAGATATATGGTTGAATCTATCATAGAAGGATATTTCTCGGTTCATGACTTTTCTTACTGGGAAAAGATTACCTTTTCGCTACTGAAAGCCGCTCCCCATGTCAAGGACTGGTGGGAAACCTACTGTGAGAGAAAGGATGAGGAGGAACCCTCTCTGTTCTCGGTCGTACCCACTTGGAATTCTTTCCAAGATGCCATAAAGGGACAATATTATCTGGTGGGGAGCTGTGAGGACAAGTACATACAATGGATTACGATGCGGCATCAAAGAGATCAAGATATGCATGAGTTGACGAATCTGTTCCATACCCTATGCACCAAGTTGGGTATCAAATATTTAGAGAAACATTTGGTGCTAAAGTACCATATTTGTCTGCATAGATACATTTAGGAGGAAATGGAGTTCCTTGATATCTCCTCGCTTGGTACGACATATCAGTATGCTACCAAAATTGAGCAAATATTCAAACAAGAAAAGCGAGACTTTGGATCCGCGAATCAGAAGCAAGGGAAAGGTGCCCCCAAACCGCAGAACCAAGGACACAACCAAGGCATGGCGATTCAAGAAAAATTTCCAAATCCGCAAGAAAAGAGAAACACTGTAAAGCCGAAGAAGGAAGCGGGAAAATGGTGTGAGTTCCATAAGAATCCCACTCACAACACAAGTGAGTGTCGGGCCAAGCAGTCACTGGTGGCTGAGATAAAGGCTTCCGAATCAGATGCATACTTTGACATTGAATTAGAACTCGAGAAGGGGAATGACAGAGGGAAGAATAGTAGTGATGTAGAGCCCAACACCACCATTGCCACCATGAAGATCCAAAAGGAAGAACCAGAAGATTCATAGGAGGAGGAGCATCTTTTCCACTCCCAAATGTGGGTAAAGGGTTCCCCACTATAGTTCATTGTCGACAGTGGGAGCCAAAAGAACCTGATTTCAGTAGAGGTTGTGAAGCAGTTAGGTTTGTTGACCACAACACACCTGCAGCTATACACCATCGGATGGCTTCAACAAGGATGGGATCTCCACATCAACCAGCACTGTCACCTTCCCTACACCATCAAGCCCTTCACCGATGAGGTATTATGTGATATTGCTCCTCTTGATGTTTGTGATGTATTATTAGGTCAACCATACTTATGGAAGAGACATGCTGTGTATGAGTCTTGGCCTCATGTTGTTATTATTACGTTGGGAAATAATTTGTACAAGATACCAGAGGTACCACCTCCTACCACTATCTCTTTGGTTACTGCAAAACAATGCAGTAAGCTCATTTCCAAAATCAGGAAGTTTGTTTTCTTGATGATATTCCCTCAGGGAAAGAAGAATATCATGGCCACAACCTCCAGATAGGGCCCCTCCACATGACAACAACAAATGGACAAGGTCTTGGAGGAGTACCGGGACATATTCACCTCACCCACCGGGGTGCCTCTCCATTGTCAGGTCAAGCACCCCATCGATATGACCCCAGGTATGTCGCTGCCCAATGGACCAATCTATGGACGCTCTATTATGGAGAATGATGAAATCAAGAGGCAAATTCAAGAGCTGCTGCAGAAGGGTCACATCCGTCCAAGTTCATCGCCATGTGGGAGCCCGATCGTGTTGGCACAGAAGAAGGATGGGACTTGGAGACTCTGTATTGACTATCAAGTGCTGAAAAAGATCACTGTCTAGAATAGGTACCCGATCCCATGGATTGATGACCTCCTGGACCAGCTTAAAGCGGTGAAATACTTTAGCAAGATCGACTTAAATTCTGGGTATCACCAGGTTCCGATCGAACCGACCGATGTGTGGAAGACTTCCTTCAAAGCCAAGGAGGGCCTTTTTGAATGGTTGGTTATGCCTTTCAGGCTGATGAATGCTCCTGCAACCTTCATGATACTGATGGAAGACATCTTGTGGCCATTCATCGACTCATTTTTATTAGTGTACTTGGATGACATCCTGATCTTCAGTCAAAATTGGGAAGAGCACCTCCACCACATCCAACAAGTCCTCCAAACATTGCGGCAGCACAAGTTGTGTGCCAATTTGGACAAGTGCACTTTTGGTATGACCCAGGTTCAGTATCTAGGATACATTATTAATGAGTGTGGGGTACATGTGGATCCAACCAAGATCCAAGTCATTTGGGATTGGCTAGCCCAAACTACTCTAACAGAGCTTCGTAGCTTTTTCGGCCTCGCTAATTTATATCGTAGGTTTGTGTTGGGATTCTCTCATATCACTTGGCCCTTGAGTCAAGTCACCAAGGGAGGAGTGAAAGAAAAATTATTTTGGTCGACAACTCAACATAAGGAGTTTTCAGAATTGAAACATCTCCTCTATTGTGCCCCAGTGCTCACATTACCAGACTTGCAACAACCATTTGAGATCGATACAGATGCCTCTGACTATGCTATTGGGGCACTCCTTACTCAACAAGGGAATCCAGTGGCATATCACAATGAGACACTTTCCAACACAGTCTGCAAATATCCCACTTATGACAAAGAGATTTATTCCATTGTACATGCTTGCCGATAATGGAAGCATTACAATTTGGGGAAGGAAATGATCATCCACACAGACCATTGACCCCTGCAGTTCATGCAGACACAAGGGAAGTTATAGAATGATCACCATCAGAAGTGGTCCACATATCTACAACAGTTTCATTTGAACATCAAGTATAAGAAGGGAAGCACCAATAATGTTGCAAACTGCCTCAGCTGACCACCGATTGTGGCGATAACCACCATGCTCAAATCTTATGGGCACGAGACTTTTGATTGGCCGCTTCTCTACAAGAGTGATCCAGAATTCAGCCACACATACTAGACGCTCTTGGAGGGAAACCAAGTTCCAAAATTTCACCTCCAGGATGTACTACTATGTCACATGGGACACCTTTGTGTTCCTTCAAGAGAGCGTGCCAAGATGATTTGGGAAGCGCACTACAGTCGGCTCACTGGGCCTTTATGGGTCAAGAAAACAGTGGCAGTACTGCAGAAGTATTTCTATTGGCTGAACCTTCAACGTGACGTCGGGAAGTACATTTGATCCTACATTTCCTGTGCCATTGCCAAACCATCCATCAAGAAGCAAGGCCTCTATACTCCATTTCCTACCCCTATTCGACCTTGGAGGAAAGACAGTGTCATGTCATTGTATGTGTGGATGAGCATTGCCATTTTTTACTGAGATAACCTATATCTATGTTCATAATTTGCTGATTGTTTGTGGATTCATAGCTAAGATTGATAATAAATGATGACTTCCTATTTTTTCTTGTCTAGCACCTTATTTCTAGTTCAAAGTTATATGAGATCAAGTATATTCAACTTTATCTAGTTGTGTTTTGTGCTTGAATATGCCTTCTCAAGGGTAACATTCCAAGGTGCTTTAACAAGTGAATTTTTGACATTTCTCATTATTTTACTTATTATTTTGTTGGGTTTCAATGTATAAATGAAACTTTAGTTTTTTAAATGCTGGTCAATTGACAAGTTTTTGTTTCCCACGCAGTGGTTCTTTTGGTTGCTCGATCCAACACTTGTTCCGGCACTTAAAGAGCATATGTTGAATGATTCAGATATTTGGGGGATTTTGTTGCCAGAGATAATGTCTAGTTCAGTCTCAAATCATTTCCAGGTTAAATATGAGTTACCCAGTGATGTTTTGTAGCTTTCATTTGCTTAAGAAATCATTTCCTCAATCTTCAGCAATGTATGGATTTTGGGAAATCCAAATCCAATCTCTTGATCTATTTTATGCATTATTGATCGGGATAGGTGTAGATCTGTTGGGATGGGGTCGACCCTCTTTCAACAGTCGACCCATTATGTAGTTCAAGTATAAATATGATTTTGAAACCCTAAGGGTAGAGGGAGAAGACATTGTAAAAACTTTGACTTTTAATTAATTGACCAACAACTGCATTTGCTTTCTTAAATATTCAGTTTCAGATTCATAAGTGTTGAAAGTCGGGCCCACCTTCAACTCTGGTTATCTGTGTGTAATGTTGTTTTCTTTTTTTTTCATTGCTGTAAGTAAACTTGCATTATCTATTCCTAATATTTTCTTTTATATATGTATGCCAGTAGTTTAGCAACTTGTGAATTGGGAAATATATATATGTGCTTACATTAAACTAGTTTATGTTACCGAATGTCTGTGGACAGGCTTAGTTGCATTACTAAACATACTTAGATAAAAGTTTAATTACTTCCAGCTCTATTTGTAGGTTCGATTTGGTGGAATATAGATTTTGAAGACTAGTGAGAGTAGATAGATGTGCTGGATCTAGATTCCCTCTTCTTTCATTTATAGAACTAGATCATATTGTAGTACTGAGTATTGAATAGTTAAACTTATTATCCATAGTTCCTATAGTTTACAGGGTTTGCAAAACGTTAAAGTGTTTTAAAAGATTGGTAGAGTTTTAAAGAAGGACTTGCAGTGTTTATAGAATTTATAGAGGTTTTAGAGTTTATAGAGTTCATAGGGTTTTTAGGTTAGCATTTTCAAACTTGTTATATAGAAGATTGAGAAAGTTGAATGAGATTGGAAAGAGGAAGTTACAGCTCATTAATATTTGACAGTGTGTATTCACTAGAACATGTTGGTTTCTGTTGTTCATAGATAAATCTCGGAGGTGAGACAAATTGGAGTGAAATGTGGTTTTGTCTGAACATTTCCAATTTACTTTTATGAACATAGAATACAAGTGGAGTTGTTTCTGTTGTTAGTGAAAAGGCAAATTCATTTATGTAATTATTTGTGAATGATAGTGTTGGTATGAATTAGGGTTAAGAAGAGCAATTGTGCTTAGCATAGAATTCTTCATGGGTGACGAGTGTAGTCTTAGAGGCTGTGTTAAAATGGTGTAAGACACTAAGATTGATCAAATAGTATTCATTGTGTAGGCAAGTTTGAAAGCTGAAGATCTTTATGGACAAGTAGTATTTTCTTTAACGAACCATTTTCTTGCTTGGTTGCTCTTTTGGAAAATAGATCAATAATTAGTATAGTTTAAAATTGCTATAGGCTTTATTTATTGGATTTGATAAAATTTTGGACTGTAAAACAGTGCTCAACAAGCTGATTTTATTTTCTCAGATTAGACTTAACAACTCTTGGTCTTGGTTATTCAAATGAGTAGTTAGTTTCATAAACTACATTCTTTTATTTTGTACATGAGAAAATCAAAATTACCTTAGGCATGAGCTTGAAACCATTTTTCCCTGCACACGTGGTGTAGTGACTCAAAGTTTACGTGTCCTGGTTGATAATTAAATTGAAGGTAAATGAAGTAGCAATAATTTTACCCACCATTTTGGCGCCGTTGCCGGGGAGTTGCTCCAAGGTAAGCTTGTATCTTGCTCATTTTCTATGCATTTGTTGGCATCATTTTTAGGTGTGACTAGTTGTTGCAGATTGGAGGAGAAGGGGCAGTAAGACAAGAGGTAAGAACCTGCGCATCTATTATAACAGGTTCCTTCAAACCCACCTGTAGCATCGATGTGTAATTGTTTCATTTTGTTACTAAGAGTTAATTTTTGACAGGATCTAGAGATAGTAGAAGTAGATACGTAAAATCAATCTAGACAGTTTTGATCAGTTTTGTTTTCTATTGATTTGTTGGTTGTTTCCTTTTGGTATGATTAGCCTTTGCAGATTGGAGGAGAAGGGGTGGTAAGATGAGAGGTAAGAATCTATGCATCTGTTATAACAGGTTCCTTCAAACCCATCTATAGCGTAGGTGTTTTGATTAGAAGTCTTGTTATTTACCGTAATTTTTTTATGAGACCCAGAGATAGTAAGGGTAGATACATTAAAATTTATTCAGATCTCTTTGGAAATAAAACCCCACCCCTGACTAACCCTAGGGATAGGAATACCGACAAAGAGACAGAAAGCAACAACACCCAAAAATTTGTGGAATTAGGAACCAGACCAGAGGGAACTGAGATTCCTCAAGGTGAACTGTTACACTCGGTGGAGATTCCACAGACCCTGCAGGCTTCACCAACAAGGGAAGATCCCAATTTGGATGACATAGTGGACATAT
This sequence comes from Pseudotsuga menziesii, assembly GCA_001517045.1. Classification (NCBI taxonomy): domain Eukaryota; kingdom Viridiplantae; phylum Streptophyta; class Pinopsida; order Pinales; family Pinaceae; genus Pseudotsuga; species Pseudotsuga menziesii. The sequence goes on along the minus strand of LPNX010468366.1, from coordinate 274,867 downwards.
AAAGAGTGAATTACCTTTTCGGACATACATATAATTTGGTGGTTTCTCAAGTGGAATCTACCACAAATTATCCTTTTCAACATCATCCTAGGACAGAACATTGGGATTTCATCCCATCCCCAAGATGAGATAGGTTAGGTGTCAATTGGTTTAGGAATCCTCTTGTTATGACCAATCAGGAAACCGGACACCATATGGAAGGAGAGGGAGAACATGAAGGATGAACTGGAACAACTTTTGGTTTCCCAATTTTGGATCTTGCACGTGATGTCAGTATGAAAAATACCCACATCTTCGTTACCTACCTTTTAGGGTAAAAGTACTGAAGATTCGGATACCTTTTTGTTTGAGTTTGACATCCTGTGTAGGAGTTATAATTATCTACATGATGCACAAAAGTTAAAACTGTTTCCGGCTACCCTTAAAGATTCTGCACTTAGATGGTTTATGGGTCTGGGGGAATCCACCATTCGAAGTTGGGATGAGATGAAGAGTGCTTTTCTTAAAAAATACCGAGAATACTGTGGACCTAGAGACTCTCAAAATGATATCTTTAAAATGCAACAACATGAAGAAGAGAGTCTTGAGGATTTTCTTGAATGCTTTAGCTTCATATTATAGAAGTCTAAGTATAATACTCTACAAGAAGATGCGGTCAGAACTCTTTTTCTAAAAGGGATTCTGGAGGAGTATGTGGAAATCCTCAACCTCATGGCATCAGGTGATGTGTCTCATAAATCCTTTGAGGAAATTACTGAATTGTGTAGAAAATATTCTAGAAGTAGAGCCAAGGATGGAAGAAGTACAAGGGAAGGTCCTTCCCACATTTCTAACATAGAAGCAACTGGTGGGGTCACAAGAACTGAATTTGGAAACTTGTTGGAAAATTTCAAAATTGATATTTTAGGCACCTTGAGTTCCTAATTTGATGCATTGAAAACCAAAAAATGGAAAGAAGAAGAGGACATAGCAGCACTACACATCTTCTGTCCTAAATGTAGAAAAATACACCCTTTGAAAGAGTGTCCCCTTAATATTATTTCAGTTTGTGCTCTTGTTCTGATAAACACCCTACAGACAATTTCCCTTCATTACCAGAATTGCAAGCTCTTTACAAGTTTAATAGTCAACCTATGGATCCATCATATGCATCAAAAAGGCCCTGGCAGCCTAGATCCCAAAACATGTACCCAGAGCCTGTTTTTCTAAATCATGCATATTACTATCCCATGCAAAAACCTCAGCAGCCATAGAGTCCACAAATGTGGCAAATTTGGCCTTCTCATCCTACTCAAACCAAACCATGGCAGCAAGGGTGGTGAGGACAGTCCTATGGAGGACCATAGGGACATTCCTATGGAGGAACACAACCAACAGCTCCATTGCATACTCCTCTTAGTTACTGTCCAATGCCCCCAAATATGCAACAGTTATTACTTGGTTTTACACCACCTACACTTCCTCCTATACCCCTATTTCCATAACAGTATCAAAATCCAAACCCTCATCGACCCATGTTGTTTCCAACTCAACCTATCCCAAACCCTAATAACAAACCATCCCAGCCTCTTCATAATGCTAAAATACAAATGGCCCCAACTTATGTGATTCATTCATCTCCTATACAAGAAATACAATTAAGGTCTAGGAAAACATTAAATAAAACTCCTCCAGCAGTGATTATTCAAGAAGAATCTGGAGAGGAAATTACTGAAAAAGAAATTCAAGAGGAGGAAGAAGTTCAGGTTGCCTTAGAAAACAATAAAGTGCTTGGAACTCAAAGTTCCCAATCATCTGCTTAGCCACAATTGAATAAAAACCCTCCTTATCTAGAAAGGTTATTAATAGAGAAACATGTGGTTCGTTCGCAATTTGATTTGGAGAATGAGTTAAAAAATGTTTGTATTAGAATTCCGTTACTCCAGGCCATTAGAGACATTCCTATTTATTCAAAGATGGTAAGGGAATTATGATTGAAGAAACATGGTCGAAAACAAAAAGATCCACCCACAATACATGTTATAGGCCAGCTGTCCGATTATATTTCAGACCATCCCTTACTTCCGAAATTTGTAAATCCTGGGAACCTAGTTGTAACCATTTGTATTAATGAGATTTCAATAGGAAACACTCTAGTTGACCTGGGGACTGCAATTAATGTCATGTCTATGACCACCATGCAGAAACTTCAATTGTATAGTCTCCTCAGAGCTACTCCTACCATTTTGGAATTGGCTGATAAGAGCACAGTCAAACCTGTAGGGGCATTGGATGACATTACCGTCACTGTAGCTTCTTGGGAGTATCCAATGGATTTCCTAGTACTCCAAACCAAACACCCAATGGGGGAACATTCTGTTATACTAGGCAGACCCTGGTTATACCCAGGACCAAGAAAAAACACATGAACTACTGCTAGTGGGTATAGCCCCCGAGGACCAAGAAAAAACTACTTTCACTTGCCCATGGGGAACATATCCTTATAAGGTGTTACCATTTGGGTTGTGTAATGCCCCTGCCACCTTCCAAAGGGCATTGTTATGAATTATAGCTGACTTAGTTCATGATTGTGTGGAAATATATATGGATGATTTCATAGTATATGGTAATGATTTCAAAGAAGCCTTAGATAACCTAGAGAAAGTCTTAATTAGGTGCCAAGAAACAAATCTTGCCTTACGTCATGAAAAGTGAAAAATGATGTTAACTAAGGGCGTTGTTCTAGGGCATCATATCTCATCAGAAGGTATCAAGGTAGACCTAGTGAAGATTGAAATCATTACCAGTTTATCTCCGCCAACTACACAAAAGGAATTTATAAGTTTTCTGGGACATGCGGGTTACTACCGTAGGTTTATTTCCAACTTTACCAAGATAGCAGCCCCACTTTTCAAGTTATTAGTTAAGGACATTGGTTTTTGTTGGGATCAACACTGTCAGGTAGCCTTTGACACTTTAAAAATAGAATTGTCTTCAACACCAGTTCTGCAGGGACCAAACTGGTCTTTTCCCTTTCATATACAAACTGATGCTTCTAACATGGCCCTAGGGGGAGTGCTTGGAAAAAAAGAAAATCAATCTTATTATGCTATTTATTTCATCAGTAAAAATTTAACACCAGCAGAACTAAATTATACAGTGACTGAAAAATAATTTCTAGCAGTAGTTCATGTGATTAATAAATTTTGGCATTATATTACTGGTTATGATGTTTTTGTTCACACTGATCACTCTGCTATTAAATTTTTGATGAATAAACCTATAACTAGTGGCAGAATTACTAGATGGATACTTTTGCTACAGGAGTTTAACATTACTATAATTGACAAACCAGGGAAGGAAAATTTGGTTGCAGATTTCCTCTCAAGATTGACTCATACTGATGATAATGTTCTTGTATATGATACCTTTATTGATGAACATTTATTTGTTGTTTCTATTAAAACACCATGGTTTGCAGATATAGCCAATTATTTGGTCACAGGAAAAATACCTGCTCATCTGTCATCATATGAAAAACGAAGGATCATACAACAAAGTGCCAATTATTCATGGCCAGGTAATGACCGCTTTCGAACTGGTCTAGATTTGATTATTAGGAGATGTGTAAGGGAGGATGAGATGTATGATATCCTTCAAGCTTGTCATGATGGACTCCGTGGAGGACATTTTTCAGACAAGCAGACATCATACAAGGTGTTACATCAAGGTTATTACTGGCCCACACTTTTCAAGGATGCTGAAAAATATGTACAGGGTTGTGACAGTTTCCAACGAATGTGAAGACCCACTGCTGCTGATGAAATGCCTTTACAAGCCCAGGTACAGATTGAACCCTTTCAAAAATGGGGATTGGACTTTGTTGGATGAATCTCACCAATGTCACGAAAGAAGAGATATATATTAGTCTGTACTGACTATGTGACTAAGTGGGTGGAGGAAAAAGCTCTGTTAAGGGCCACCGAGAAATCAGTCATAGAGTTTATTTATGAAGAATTTTTTACTCGCTTTGGGATTCCTCGTGAAATCGTAACTCACAATGGAGCACAGTTTGTCTCTAAATCAATGAAAGCACTGACAAAGCAATATGGGATTAAACACTATAAATCCTCTCCTTACCACCCCCAAGCAAATGGTCAGGTGGAGTCAACAAACAAAGTGTTAGAAGCCATTTTAACTAAGACTGTGCAGATGCACCATAAGCACTGGGTAGACAGGCTTCCAGAGGCATTGTGGGCTTATAGAACTATGTGGAGAAACACCACTGGGCATACCCCATATAAGCTTGTTTACAGGAAATGGGTTTTGCTCCCTATAGAATTTCAGGTGAAGGCTTTCTGTACTGCTACACAATTGAGCCTGAATTGAGATGAAGCCCAGGAACAATGATTGATGCAATTAAATGAGCTTGATGAAATTAGACAAGATGTTGTCCAACGAACTGCTTTAATACAGAATCAGAGGACTAAATGGCATGACAAGTTTTTGAAGAGGACAAATTTTCAAGAAGGTGATTGAGCCCTGTTGTTTGACTCACGGTTTAAACACTTCAAAGGTAAACTTACCACTAGGTGGATGGGACCATATGAAATTGTGACTATTTTTATAATGGTTCTGTCAAGATAAGGACAATAGATGATGAACAAGATACATTTGTGGTGAATGGGTACCGGTTGAAGGTATATCATAAACCTCTTTCTAAGCAAGAATTCATTCGTAATATGAGTCAGCAATCTGAACTAGAGCTGGTAGGTGAAGAAATGACTTCATCACCCCTTACTTTCTTGCAGTGACATCCAATGAAATTGTTTCTTTGTATATATGTACAGGAGTTTTTTATTATTATCAATAGGTTCTTTTTGAATGATGTAGGTACTTTCTTTGGTGAGCTTCATGGTATTTTAAAAAAAAGGGAAGTCTTTCTGTTACCATTCCTACTTCAGACCACTGATTCCTCTTACAAAGAATTTTCAAGGACTGTTTTAATTTGAATAAATCTCTGAGAAACACTTTGAATATTTTTGGTTTCACTGGGTAATTGGAGTGCCTGTGTCAAGTAAATGAAAGGTGTTCTGCTCTACCTAAACGGACACGTTGTTTTCAGTTCAGTTTTTTTTAGATTTGTCCTCTTTATTCATATAGGTACCTATCTACCTAGTATTGCCTCCATTAGTAATTTAAGCTTCAAGGGGGTTTTACTTATGAACTCATGGGATACTAATGCCATTTGACTTGGTTTCACACTGGATTGAATGAGGATATATTTTTTTCAAGTAGTAACAGCTATGGACATTGAGTTATTATCCAGACAGGCACCATTATAGGGAATGGTTTCTAGGACTGAGGAATCTTTTGATTATTATTTATTGGCTTTCATTATATTAAATATATACATATATACATTTTTTTCTCCAGCCACTTCATGTCTTTCACTTTATATAGTTATAGGGGTTAGTTGTTCATTCAGAAAAATCTTTATAGGCATGTTTCAAGACCACTCTTCCAATTTTAATACCATCCCACTCCTAGAGGGTTTTCAGAGCTGCTCCCCCACTCATCTCTACATAAGCAAATTATAAACTTTATATTTAAGATGAATTTTGGACAAGGGCCTCTGATAGAAAAAGGGCGTAAGAGGTTAACCCATCGGGATACTAAACAGGTCTGCTGGCAGCGAGTACCAACCTGTGGTGTAAACAAGTAAACCCATCAGGGTGCTGAACAGGCCCGTTGGCAATGGGGCATTCTTCCTGGGGAAGAATATTCTTAGATATTACAGTTACCCCACCGGAGTACTGAACAGGCTCGCAGGAAGTGGGTTTTGACTCTGATATCTCTTTTAAAAGCCTCATTTATACTTGTCTGTGTGAACAATGTAACTGTGTAAATGTTAAAGAGAATTCATGTGGGGTTAAATGAAATTTAAAGGAACTATTTGTAATAGCCGGTCGATAATCATCTTAAGATGCTTTAAGTATTTGCTACCTGATCCTTACTAGAAGAAAAGGTTTATGGCTCTAGAGTGTACTGGCATTTACTGATTCAATGAACATAGCTGTGAACCTTATTTTTTTACCACTCAAACCATCTCGTGTGAAGCTGAGTCAAGTTGGCCAGTACACCATTGGCCTCATTATGTAATCCTCTTGTCTTATCTTTTTTTTAAGGCACATATTTTGGTGGAAAATTTCTCTATGAATAAAGAGGAAGAAGTCTGTGCTCATGGTTGAAGTTTTGAGTCTATGGACTGTGTTTAATTCTATTTTTGTATTGATAAAAAAGAGTAGTTTTATGAGTTAGCTTTGTTTCTGTGTGGCTAGATGAAGAAGCAACCATGGAATAAAGTAATTGTGCAACGAGCTTGTTGGGTAAAACAACTTTTTCAAGCAGTTTTAATTGTCTTTTCAGCTAGTACAAGTGGGATATTTTGTAGAAAGTTATTTTCCTTAATGTCATCACTATGCTGGTAATCATTTTTGCTCTTGCAAAATACTTCTGTATCCTAGACTGGCTAAGGTGCCGAATAAGGTACTGGAATGAGTATTGAAAAACTGATAAATTAAATGGTGAAGGTAATGGTTAGAACACTGGGTAATTGTTTAATCATTATAAGCCAGGTGTGTTTTTAATTTAAGCTTGGTGAAATCATGGGATTTACCTTAATGACATTATAATCCATATAGTTAATACACCACCTCTCCTTTGTAAATAATTTAATGACATTGACCTTTGGAAACATTTCATTTTATATTATTAATTATTAGTTTGCCATTTTTTTAATTCATTTTATGTCATTAATACACTCCAATTTAAATTCTTGTATGCCATGGTTAAGATCGACATTCAATGTCTTAAGGTTATGAATTTGTTGGGACACGTCCATATCATCATAAGACAAGGCAATGTGGCAGTATGTGCCTTAGTTTGCCATGATTTTCTTTGCACATCCGCCATTGCCATTGCCACCCTTTCCCATTATTTTTTTTATGAGCTGATTCCGGCTTTCATCTCTGCCAGCGGAAGGAAAATTGATAAAGTATTTTAATTGTCCTTCAAATTAACTGTGGGCTCATTGTGTTATTTTCTCTCTCATCTTTTTCTTGGTCTCCACGATGCTCAATTGACATGAACCCACTGAGTATGGATAGTTATTGGCTATTCCTTAGTTTTTAGCCTGCAATTGTTTATTCGAGCCGGGTGGTATCCATTCTTGACCAACTTACAGGGGCATGATGATGTTGTATCCTTGCAATTCACCTTAGGGTTTGATGGGAACATAGCTAAGGTTGGATCTATGGTATTTCAAGTTACGAAGGATTTAATCGCGCGGGCTACAGGACTTCCACGAACAGGGGATCGCTGGTTTAAAAATTTTTGGCTGCCGTGCAAAGACTACGAGTACGTTTTTAAACCTGAATTCTTGGCTATGAAAGGTGAAAAAGGATTCTCAAAACTTTGGATGAGAGAAGAATTTATTAATTCTTTAGTGATCATCACCAAGCTCATTACATGTGAGGGTCGATTCTCTACCTTCAAAGCCTGTCACTTTCGACTACTTGCTCATTTTGAATTCAGTAAGCTCCTTAACTTTCCATTTTATTTCTAGAAAAGTTTGGGTAAGATGGCTTCTCAGGTTAGGAAAAACGTAGAAAATCATTCTCATAGCTTGTATCATCATGGGCTTATCAAGATGATTATTTTAGCTGAGTTGAAGAGGAAGAATCAAGTATGGGAACAATTTATATATGAATTGTCCAATTCCCATCTCAATTCACCCTTGGTTAATGATGCAAGTAAACCTCTTATCCCTAATATTATCTACAAAGAATATTTTGTGAATGCTTCTAAACGTCAAGCTAGTCACATTAAGGAACAAGAAGTCAAGAGCTGCAAGAAGGAAGGAAGGTCCCATATCAAGAAGCCTCGGGGGTCAAAAGGGCAGCATGTAAACTATCAGTTTGGGGGGGGGGAAAGGTCAATCTGATGGTGGAAATTTTCCTATTTCCCGTAGGTTTACCCATAGTATGGCTGTTCAAGAGAAGAAGATGGAGTCCAAAGATAAGACACTTGTTCATGTTCAGCTGTCCTCATCCACTTCTTCATCTGCACACAGTAATTATGATTCACATGGCTCCCATCATAATTCCTCTATATCGAGTCCTATCACAGATTCTTCATTGCCAGCATCGCCAACTTTAAAATATGGTCTGAATTCTACCAAATATCACTACTACATTTCGACCCAAAATCCGACGGAAAAATCCGACGGCGCGTGGATTTCTTTTTTTAAACCTACCAAAAATCACAAAGGTAATTTTTTTTTTGAAAATGTGGTCATAAGTGTTGCTTAAGAAACGGCTAGTCTCATAAGCATCGCTTAAGAGACGTCTAGCCTCATAAGCATCACTTAAGCGACGGCGCATCAGAAGGCATAATTTAAGTTATGGTCTTCTCTAATACACCCAAAATATATTGTCTTGACCCAAACCATCATATGTCATGAATCTCACACATGATATTCATTCAGTTCCTCTTTTCCTTGTAGCCATTCACCCTTACAATCTCATGCATATTTTTATTTTCTAAACAATCCCTAAGGAAATCCATCATTTACCAAGGATTTCACATGCAAGAAGAGAAACAAATTTTAAAGATTTACTTCTAGGGAATCCCACTAGAAAACTAAAAAAAATATTATCTATAGGTGATCAAAGCATAGTGCAAGTTTCTAATGTCATCGTAGTATCATCCCACCCCATACTTTCAAGCTTATAGAAGTAATCATCTATATTCATAAGAAAGAACTGGTATCTCACCTATACCATAGAAATTCAATTACCATGAGATATTATCATGAAAAATTCAATTAATTTCTTGATTAGGTATCATACAATAATTATATATATATATAATATGTGATCCATATTATAATGTTTGTCTATGCATGTGGTAGTAACTAGTCTTCATTATGGGCCTACCCTCAAGACCATATATGAGACATCTCTACCTATAAATTTTCCTTATTGAAAAACTTTCATTCATCCAAAGAATCCATGATTATTCGTGCATTCCATTAAAATTTATCTCTTGCATTTATCTATATCTCCATGTGTTAATTAATTTCACATAATCACATTTTCAAACTACAAAAATAGCAACACATAGAAATAGAATAGTTCATGAAACATTCCTTCCAATTTATACCCATGGAAAGGGTTCCCGATTCATGGACACACTACCAATAACACATCACATGAAAACATTCACTACTAGATGGTGGCCATAGTTTGTGAGCTCGATGTTTTCATCTACATTTCTTTGATTGATGGGCTCTATAAAATGGGCGAGCTCGATTTTTCCATAGAATTGCAGATTCTCATGGTTGAGAAGGGGATGGCCCCAGATGTTTTTACCTACATTAGTTTGATTCAGGGGCTCTCTGATACGGGTCTGTTGGACGAGGCTCTGGGGAGTATTGCTCTCATGGAAGTTTTGTTGAGACAACAAGGTTAGTATTTTAATCATCCTGGATTTGGAAATCAAAGCAAATATGGGATCGCTGGATTTGGTAATATTCATCATGTGAAAAGAGCCTGACGCTTAAGAGACGGATATCCTCATAAGCGTCGCTTAAGCGACGGGTCCTCATATTGGTCAATTATTTAAATAAATACACTTAATTGGTTTAGTTTTCACTCTACTGGAAATCTCCATAACTAAATTGTTTTTAGGCTTGTTACCCAAGACAACAATGCCATTAGTGTTATATATGTGGTTGCTTATGAAATTGTCACTTGATATTGTGATTGTAAATCACTATAAAGGTTCTGATTGTAAATGATGTGCATTGTTTTAATTATGATCTTTAATAGGAACTTGGTCATGACACCTACCAGCCCAAATACATTAAGCATTAGTGTCAAAGTATATAAAAAAAATATAATAACAAATAAATACCAACATGATGCATATTATTGCACATATGATACAAATAGTTCACAACCTATGAGGGAATGGTTCAAACTTGGTTTTGTTTACTCCATTAATAATACAAACATGGTGAAAATAGTATGGGTAGGATTGGAGCAAGCTTCCCCCAATACATAACAATTGCAATTATATTTTGTGCTATGGGAGTGGTAACTATAGCGCTCTACCCACCAAGCGCTCTCATCCCTTGGATCCAAATCGATGGTGGAAATCTATTACATCATGAGTTCATATTTTAAACGAAAAACAGAAAATCGATTTGGGATTTTTGTTGTGGAAAAGATGCAAGTCGTGGGTTTATCCTAGCATTCATGCAACCCTGTCACTAGACCCATCTGTATTCTCTGTCAATAATCTATGGGCATATCCCTGTAGCCATAGCCATGTGCATTATCTTTGCATGCTTGGGAGGCCAATCCATCTACTTTTTTCTTGTATACTAAGACAACAACGATGTATACCTTTTGACCGGGTTCACCAAATCGATTTGTGGAAGGAAGAGAATCCCCATTACTATTTTGGGCTCGGCCCTCATTGTTATCTATTGGGTTTGACAGGGTTGCATTAAAAAATGTTTATTTGGCTGAAGCATGGCAACTCCATTGACAAGGGAAAAAACTACACAAATCAACACAGTGGTCAATAAGTAATTCTTCATCTCGTGAACAATAGGAGAGGGACGAAGAGGATAAGGCCGCAGGGGACAGAGATCATAGGGGAGAGGGCGGCAAAGGAGGGTTTGCAAAAGAGGAGGGTTTGCAGAGGTCACACTGAGGCTGACAGAATGCCCCAAATGGATCCGTTCTCAGGCATTCCACCATATCAGTTGCACTTGTAAGTAGATGCTATTTAATATATAAGTTAACCTCCTTGCTTGAGTTCATTTCTTTTACCAGGATTTCCATCTTCTTCAGCAAAAATAGATCACTATACATACATCTCTCTTCTATAGAGGGAATTAAATTATTGAACAGGATTCTACATTTATCATGTATACCCTCAAATAGCCTGTCAAACTTTATGGTCATTATGACCTCAATCAAACTATTGAAAACTTCTGCATCAACCTCAATTCCCCCTAATGCATCTCTTTCTTTGAAAAATTGCTCAATTGTATACAAAAATCCCTCAACAGAGAGGGTAGAAGAGACAAACTTTTGCCATCATTGCTGTCATTTTGTTCCTGTAGTTTTTACACTAACATAAATAATAGGTTTAATATTCTGTTGAGAGTGTGTTTTGAATCAAAGGAAAAAAGCACAATGATTATCTCTTGTGTGCATACTACATACCAATAGAGGAAATTGCCATGTTTTGTTCAGGTTGACTGCAATGAGAGGTTGCATCTATTTGCATTTTCTGATTATGTGCTTTTATATGTTGGCATGCATAGGTTTTACCGGTGCTAGGATGGGGTTCTATGTAGGAGAGGATAGAAATATATGCCCGTGTTTTTCATACAAGTGTTTGTCACATTAATTAAATGAGTTCTAATATAGATGGTCTTGACTTTTAAGTAACCAGGCATGAGCTTTGGAGATGTCTTTTCTTAGCGTTTGTCTTCATAGTTATCGATATGGGTTGGTTTGTGTGAGGTTCTAGTGTCCTTGCTGTCTTTTTTATTACAGTCCCAATGCAATGCAAGTGCTAATCACCTTGGCATTAAACCCCTATATTTGTTGTTAGTTGGAATTACAACATGAGCATTGAATCTTCCTCATTTGTGGCTATTGGAGACCTACTACATGTGCATCAGATTCCTTCTTCATGTTCTTGCTCTTATTTGTCTTCATGTCTGCTCGACATCAAAACCCAAGTGCATGAGCTTATACTTGAAAGATATTATTTTGTACTTGGCTGGATCACTCTATCAGATATTGATGTTAAGGAAGCTGGTGCTTTGCCATGGAGTCTTGAATTGGGAAGAGACAAGTTGCTTGAAATTGAATACTTCATAAGTTTTAGCAGAATTCTGCGCCATAATGTTCATTTTGGCCATACAGGGGAGCTATCACAGCTGGAAAATATCATTCTATAGTTTTCAACCTTTAGATTAGGGATGGCTTCAAGCTTTGGATTAGGCTTCACAAAGATACTAAGCATATTTGATCAATGTCTTCACAGGTATGCTGGCACAGTCGAGTCTAGATGGACATTCCACAAGCTTACGCTGTCCTTTAAGCCCTTAAACAGTCAATCCTGGCACTAGGACATTTTATCTTTTCCACCGAAGGTATCAGAGCTGCTAAACTGACTGATACCTCTATCTCTGCTAGAGCGACCATGTCTACATAAATATTAATGAGGCTTGCTTCTGTAAGTATTCAATTCACCTGCTATATATCATCTTTAGCTGCCACCTCTGATGCATCTCCTGCAGGTGAAGTACCTTTACCAAATACCTTTACCTTGATGAGCTTGGCTAGTCTGTTAATGACTTCATATATACTTCTTCAAACTGGCAGCTATATCATCACTCTTGCTGATCTTACTTCTGCCCTCATCCTGACCTTTGTTATTAATGGTTCCTTTGGCATCAATGACAACTGTGCATCAACAAGTACCACTGACCAGCTATGACATTCTTTCCTATTTTGTATCTAATCTATGACTCCCTCATTCACATTTATAACACTTTGTACCACATGAAATACCCATGATTCTAAATAGCTTGTTCTTGTGGGAAGCTGAAAAGTTCCTCCTTGTGTAATCTGTATTAACTTATTTCTTATATTGAACCTCAACCAGGATGGGAAGGTTGTAGAGTGGAGAATCATGTGCCGAAGAATCAACATCAGTCTTGAAATTAGCAAAGACCAGCAAACCAATTGTGTGCTGTTAAGTTCCACTGGAGGAAAACTTACATTGCTGAGGGTAGAAAAAATATTCTCTGCCATTTTGATTTTTTCAAATGCATTTGAAGAATGAAAATCCATGAGAAGAACTTCCAAATGAAATAGGGATGGAATACTTGCACAAACTTCTTGGATATTTAAGCACCCTGAATATGTAGCTTTCACTTGTTCCACTACTACATTTCGATCCGACGGCAGTATTGTCAGCAGTATCTAATGGGGAACTTGTTTCACTATCCCACAGTATCTGGCATCCCATAGCACTCCTCCATGCTATTGCTGCCGTGGAAGCTCAGCTTGGGGAGCCATTATGTGATGACGGCCCTATCCTTGGCGTTGAATTTGATCAACTTCCCCCTGGTGCTTTTGGGTCACCTATAGGTATTTGTTTCCCATCTTCTATGTTTTTTAACATCTGAATGAGGTCTAATTCATGTATGTCACTTGATGTTTTCTACTGACAGAAATATGATTCTCTTTAACTTTGGGCTACTGTCTGTTAATGCCCGGTTAATTTTTATTAAACATTCCTAGTAAATGATAGTTTAATACCAAATTCGTAGGAGAGCGAGCATCCATTGTATGTATACCATAATAGGGGATCTTCCTTGGTCTAGGACCTAAGTCATTGACATTGAATGATATTGGTTGTGTTGATGTTTTCAGCTATTGGTAGGTTTAGCATGGGTTATTGGTGAAATATATTCAACTGAAGCTTTTTTATCTTGGGGGTACAATGCCTGGCTCAGATTAGTTTTGATAAATAAAAACTAGCCCCACATCTATGCTTTTCTTATAGTAGAAGTTACCTGGGAAGTTATTGATCTTCAACAATTTTGACAAAATCTCCAACCCCATCAACTCCTCTAAAGCCTGTATATGTAAAGCTTAGATCCTCAAAGCTAATTTGCCCTAACTGCTGGAGAAAAAGGGAAGAAAACATAATAAGGCTAAAGCCTCTGCATCCATACCAAGTGCATCCCCTTGCTATTTAAAATAACCTTTTTTGTTGTTTTCCAAAAACAAGAAGGAGATGTGATTCTATCCTCCAAACTTATCGTCAACCCTTAAATCAGAACTTACCAAGAACCCTCTTAAAAACCGCTGCTGGTTACCTTCCACTTGTATATACCCTTATACTTGTTGTTTATCTATTTGTAAATATTTTTTTATCTAAATACAAGAAATATTTTTTTTTAAACCACTGCCAGTTACCTTATCTCCGCTGCTAGAAATTCACCTAACCCTACTGTAGGTGCTATTTACTTATTTCACTCACAAGAAATTCCCAACTATATCTTAAAACAGTAACCTAATCTCCACAATTCACTGCAACTCCATCTATTACTGCATGTGTAATCCTACAGGTTCGTCCCTATTGACATCACCAATCTGTCCTTTTTATTAAACACAGTAGAGAAACAGCCCAAACTATCTCTCTTCAGCACGGGATACGGCAGTCAATTCTTCCAGCAATGACCCATTCCAGAACTAATATTTTGCTAATTCAACTAACTTAGGAGTACCCTCTTGGCGATCAACATCCACCTGTACTTGCTGTTGGTAAACCAGTTAGCGATCTCTCTTAAAACAATTGGAAAAAATGCCAAATTTAACATCCTCACTCGCTGTTTTAAGTGGCATGAACCAAACCCTGCTTTACCTCATCCACAATGAAATTTGTGACTCAATTTAGCAGCTGAAGAAACTATGCCAATCACACTCCAATCAGCTTTGATTCTGTGTGGTATAACTATCTTCTAGTCTATTCATGTAAAATACATCCACCAAACTGCTATGTGGCTGATTTAAAAACCTAGTCACATGTTGTAAGTGCTGTAGTAAATGTGCCGACAGGCAGCCCAGCAATCAATATGTTGTTTGGATATTGTATGCTCATTGGGATGAATTTATGAACAAGTTTCATCCCATACAACCCCAAAATAATCCCACAAACTTATATTTGAAGACCCAAATTCACCTGCATACTAAACTTGGATAGCAGAAGGTTCTAAGAAACCAACCTGCAGACTGCTAAAACTAGAAGTTGGTGTGAAATTTCTGTATATCACCTAAAATAGACTCATCGGCATGATGAGCTTGCATGTATCAAGAATATGTAAGAATCTTTGACATGCAGGCCCCAGTTCTCTAGCTCCTGGAAAAAAGAAAAACTGCTAAAAATAGCAGTTTCTCGAAATTTAATGAAACAAATTTTGAAATAAGCTTTGATAATTGTGAAATTCTGGATGAGTCTGTACTGGAACCAGCTTGACGAAATCTCACTGGATCTTAACCCTGTAGTAGCACAACCAAATCTAGGGCTAAAAAATGCTATTCCTGGAGATTTTGTATCAAATCGTCAGGTTAAAAAATGCTATTCCTGTGTTCCACAATAGCATTTGCACTCACTCTAATCAGTTTACCATTATTAACTCTTCAAGCAAGGAACTTACCAGTGATGGTAAAAGCTAGGGCCAATGCTTTCCACTGATTAGGAACATTCTTGATAGATTTCTTGCCACTTCCAATCCAATCTAGTATAGTTTGTAGGCCCTGGAGCATTATACTTTTGAACAATATTTCTCTTCCGCAAACCATATTTAGTTCTAAAGTTCCACAAACTCTTTGAATCCAATTCTATTCATTAAATGAATATGTTTTAAGCCCTAGCCTCCCTCGCCTTTAGGCCCATCAAGTGTCTGCCACTTTGCAAGATGATACCCCTCCTGTTCAGTAGGAATTATTATTATTTTTCTCTCATTTCCAACACCCCCTTGGGAGTGTGAACTAAAGTATTCCATTTCACAGGAATTGCCTCAATTACAGACGTGGCCAAAATCAACCTCCTTCCTCTGGAGAGCCACCTATTACACCAGAACCAGATTCTTCTTTCCATCCTCCCTAAAAGTCATTGCCAGTCCTGTTTGTAGTAGCCATTTGGTTTCAAAGTGAATCCAGATTCTCTTGTGTATCTTGTTCACTGTGCATGAAGCATTATTTATTTATTAGGTGAGTAGGTAATTTCCATTGAAAAGAAAATAATGTTCAAGATTGTATGCAAAGCAAAGAACTGTCAGATCTATCCATAACAGTGTTTTATTTGGAGACATGGCAATTTGTTTAAGGGTTGAATAGCACTGAAGATTCACTTTGCATGTTTATTTTCTATTTGAAGCTTTACCATGTATTTATATTCTAGTAACCACTTGTTCATGTCAGTAGGGAGTTCACCCACTTTCTCCAGTTCAGGAAGTATGTTCTCTACATCAACCACTGCTGCTGCAACTTCTGTGGGCTTCCCATTATTTGGTGGTTCTATCTCCGAGACAAATGGTATGAATTCAGTTCCATTTTCGTTTTATGGAAAGAGCAGTACTGCATATGCTATTGCAAAGATGGATGCTACTCCTAAGTCTTTTGAAAAAGCAAATTTCCCTTTTTTTCATCTTTGTATTCTTCTCTAGCCCTGAAGACAACCGAATTAGAGGTAGATTTGTCGTCTGCAAAATCAAGACAGAAATATACCAGTCTGTACTGTCTTCAGTTTCTCATGAGAATGTTCTAGAGAAGAGACCCAGTTGTAGTTAGTCTGGTCTGGGGCTGGTTGGTATTGTGTTTTGTTATTCCTTGAGTTAGAGTTCACTATTTTTAAGCAATTCACTATGTGTGCATTTCATCTTTTATAAGTAGTTCACTATTTATGCAACATTATGATAATGCATTTGAAAAGTAATTCACTATGTCAACATCTGCTGTATTATTTGATAAGCAATCACTGGGTGCATCCATCTTTGTGAAAATGCATTTTGGATATGTTACAGTCCAACTTTCTCTTTGTGCAGATGGATAATAGTCCAACAACTGGCAGTGTCTCAACAACAGTGGTAGATAAGCAACGTCTAGCGAAAGCTTCTCTTGCTTATAACTGTAAGAGGTGAGAAAGTATGAATGTTTTTTTGAAATCAGTGAATGCAATTCTGCTGTATGCTTCTCCACCTTTGGACTGGTTGATTCTTCATGATAGATATGAATCCATTGTTGAGCCTGTTAGTTTCATTTTTTGAAGCAAATAAAATTATGGTCTCTTTGGGAGTAATATTCTAATTATAATAAAATATTGTACTTGAATCTGTTAGGAGTCATGATCCTAATGGATGTTATGGTATGGCAGTAGAGACAATATAATGCGTCAAATATTAAGTAAGGTGCATCCTAGAGCTGGGCCTGCATGAGTATTGAGTGACAATTAGTATATATAAGAGACTATTATAGTCAGTATTTATTACACACATTGGCATATGATCATTGTATATGGATATATCTGGGGTTAGTTGATTCTTGTGGGCTATCTTTAGTGGCTGAGTGCTATGAGCATCAGGTAGGATGTGTCAGGGAAGATTCTTGGGGCTGTCTGGCTCTGTTGCAGGCCTCATTCTATATCCCTACTGGGTTAGATACTGTAATTAATGCTTAAGGCTTGTAGTGAGAACCATCCATGAATTCTGGGAAGTCCCTGAGAATTACCCTGCAAGGTGTTAGAAACAAATTGGTCTATTGGGAGTTTTAATATCTTAGGGTTACTGTTGAATGCCTATATTTGGTGTCTTAAGTATTTATCACGTGGTTTTGGAGATTTCTGTTTATAAGAGTCTGAGTTCAGTTGTAGTTACTATTTTGGATGTTAATTTATTGTTAGAGAAAACTAGCTTTTGGCATTATGTGATTTATTTTGATGGCATCTGTTTATTTTATGCAGTTCAATATTTCAAAAAATGTTTCCAGAGTATGTGGAGAAGTATCTCGAACAACAAAAAGCTGAAAACATGAAGTCTGAATCGACATCAAATAATGGGGATGCAAAATATTCCACAACTATTGGTCAGGAGCAATCACAGGGGATCAGACACAATGACAAAGAGACAGTACAGAAAGGACTGAAGCGTGGAGGATCAAATAATTTCCCTACATGGCTATCGGTTCTACTAATGGCAGTTTTTGGTAGTGTAATGGCCTTTCCATTGCTTAGTCTGGACTTGAGTAACCTATAAAAACAATACTTGCTATTCTATCACTTCGTGAAAATTTGTGAGATGATGCCAGCTAATCTTCAGAGTCAACTAAGTTTAAGTTTTCTAGTGACTGGAATCTTTCAATCTGCTTTTGTAAACTTAGACTTTGTACAAAATCCTATGAAACATGTGATGATTGCAATGGTTTTGTCTCTAAACAGTTGTATGGTGTTGGATTTGTTACAAGCAATTGGCTTTGATTTTATTGTTAATTTCTTTTGGTATGAAAGAAATATGCTGATTTCAAAGATTTCAACTGAACACTGTTTTGGTGTCAATAATGGGCAACCTGTGCTAATTTGGTTATTTTTACTAGCAACCTTTATCTTTTGTATTAATATAGTAGGGCAATATGTTGGATACCAGCAATTGTGAACAAGGCGTTGGTAACTCAAAGTGGTATCTTGGTGTTGTACTCTTAACTGGGCAGTTGGTAACTCTTAACTGGATATTTCTTGGCAATTTCTGGTGGCCACTTTGTATGGATATGTCTGGGTTGACAGTGAAGCAGGAAACTGCCATACACTAATTTTTGTTGGTTACCTGTCATGGACAGCGTCTTTAGATGTACGCCAAAGCCAAGCTTATGATTTGTACACTTCAAAAGATGATTCTTATACCTTGTTTAGGTGTGAATTTAAAAATATTTAAAATAGCATGGAATATAACATGTATAAACATGTATAAAATAGCAGTATGATCACTCCAAATGGTTGCTTTGCAACACACAAGAGAATATGCATGTCTATGAGTGACTGTAAGTTGACAAGCGTTTTTTCAAGTTCTTGAGTTGCTATGCATTATATCACTCAGCGTTAATATATTTGAAAAAAGTGGATTTCATGCTTTGTTGTCTTATGTGTCTCAGATCATCCTGAAACATGGAATCCAATGTGGTCAGTCTCAAGGTATTTACATAGAAGGAAGCTTTGCATGTTTTATGTCTTGGGATTTTGTTTGTATATTCCTTTCTTGCTGTTATGTGAAGCCATTGAATACAGTTATAGATGTAATTGACTGACTGGTCTTGAAACTTTGGTTGTAGTATTTTGACAGGACTGCTTTCCTTTATGGTGAGTTCATTTTAAATCTTGATAATGTGCATAATATTCCATTATATTTTGCATGCATATCCTTTTTCTTGTGATTGTTAGTGAATATTTATTACAAAATGTGCTATACAGAAGTGGGCCAAACACTGCTACAGGTCTACTCAAGGCTCCAAACAATCATTTTCTGGACTTAGAGTGGGTCCCCTGGTAAATGACAAGCCATGCCAAGACTTGCAACTTATACGAAAGCTGAATGGACTAAATTCACGAAGAAACAAGCACTCAAGATAAAATCCTTCTGAAATCAGGCTTAGAAACCCTAGCTTTAGATATCAATGACCTTGAAAAGTTAGTGGCTGTGAATTCTTATTTCTTGCCCTCATATGAGGTATGCAGCGCACAGAACGCCATTGCAGAGCTGAAGGAGCAGTTGGATAGTTTGAATTCTCAATTGCTACCCAATAAGAAATTTACTTTCAAAAATAGGGATGGAAGACTTGCACAAACTTCTTGGATATTTAAGCACCCTGAATATGTAGCTTTCACTTTCTCAACAATAAAACTAGCGTAGCCTTTGCAGATTGAGTTTTAAGGAGTCATCTCCCAAACTGGACCCTGTGGATGTCCTTATAATAAGAATGTGAGCTACAAGAACAAGAGCATCATCAGTATAAGCAAACCTCCCATCCTCTACCTTCAGAACTTGATTTACTAGGTTTTCTTCAAGTTCGATGGATAAGGCATGCCTCATAACAAGTTCACACACTTCTCCTATTGCTATTCACACACAAGATTGATTATTAGAGGCTGTTACATGCTCAATTTTTTTGGATTTTTGCTTCTTCATAGTTGTATGAGACTGTTTTGGGGTTGAAAAGTGCCCATTATCCATGTAGGTGTGCCCAGGACTGCTATAGGTGACTGATTATGCTCATGACAGTCCATATTTTTTAAGATCCATGGTTGTTCCTCATGAAAGTCACCCAAAGAAGTGCCCATATTTGTTGTAGGTGACTGTGTTTTACCACTTTTAGGGCCGTTGTGTGAAAATATGCCTCAAAATGCCCCTTTGAAGGTTGTTTTACGGATAATAAGTGTACAAACCAAGGTTAAACAAACTTGATGTTTATTGATTATTTTAGATTCATTATACTATTGTTTTGATGCAAACTGCTACTCCATTGTTTATCTCACAGAGGCTATCATCGTTGAGTATTTAAAGACAATTTTACTGCAGAACTTCTCATTCATGCCTAGGTTTCACTAAATAATGCTGAGGAATGTTGATATAATGGTGCAGGTTGCATTTTGAAGGCTTAGGTATGCCTAGGACTTCCATCTAGGGTTTGAAAGAAAACCAGGAGTACCCATACTTACTCCTTAGGGCTACAAAAAGGGCCCAAAAAAACACCTAGAATTTTCCCACCTATGAATTAGGGAACACCCACATGCACCATAGGCATCTTCTGCCATTAGTCTCCATAACCCATTATCTGGCAATGCTCTAAAAAATTAATGTATGTTCTTAATCCTCCCATCCTCCCATTTCCTATCATGAAATGGTGTATAAAGGAGTATTGTATTTCCATAATAACGTTGGACATCACTCCTTTTTGGGTTGTTTATTACAGGAGAAATAAATCTTCTAAAGATGTCGTATCTCCTAAACGTTGCTATAGGTGCATATGCAGGTATGGATTGATGCTTTAATGGATACACATGTTGTTTTGGGGGCTGTTTCATTGCTGTAAAGTACCCAAACTTCAAAACCATTGCTGGAAAGCTCATCCTATTGTTGATAACACATAGGACTGATTATTAGAAGCTACTACATGCCTAATTTTTTTGTTGTTTTCTTATTCACAGTTGTAGGAGACTGTTTAGGGGTTGAAAAGTTCCCAGAATCCATGTAGGTGTGCCTATGATTGCTATAGGTGACTGATTATGCTCAGGACGATCCATTTTTTGAAGATCCATGGTTGTTCCTCGTGAATGTCACCCAAAGAAGTGCCCATATTTGTTCTAGGTGATTTTGTTTCACCACTTTAAGGGTTGTTATGTGAAAATATGCCTCAAAATGCCCATTTGAAGTCTATTTTATGGATAATAAGTTTCCAGACCAAGAATTCATTGCAAAATCTTGTTGTTTATTGATTATGCTAACTTGATATTGTCAGATTGAGACAAGGTGACTAATATTGGGATTTACATATATGCAGGTGTCATATTAGGTGCTCTTCTATACATTCGTGAAAAATAGTTCCTTTTTACAGGTACATTTAAACTTAATTCCAGGTTTCATTTGGGATTTTATAATTAATAAAACCTCTTTTCTTTTCACCAATTATGTAGGGTTGGTTATTAACAACCCATTGCCTTAGATTTCAACAGGAAAATATGGTTAGTATGGAAATTGTGGGTGCTGTCATCGGAGTAGCAATAAGTGGATGGATTAGTGAATGCCTATGGACGCAAGCTGTCAATAGTTATAGCTGATTTATTTTTTATTCTTCGATCGATCACGATGGATGCTTCTCGAGATCCATATGTTCTTTTTGTTGGTAGAATGTTGGTGGGGTTAGGTGTTGGTATTGCATCAATCACTTCCCCTATTTATATTGCAGAAGCTTCACCTTCTAAATTAAGGGGAGCACAAGTGATTACAAATACACTAATGAATACTGGGGTCAGTTCCTATCATATCTGGCAAAACTGGAATTTACTGAGGTAATAAGGCTGGTGGATGGATGAATTTTTATATGTAATAGTTACTGACATTTGTTATTGTTTGTTGGCTTAGCTACTGATTTGTCATTTCCTGCACTTGACTAATTCTCAAGGCACTAGTTTCTTTGTGTATACATAAGGAAAGTAGCATGAAATGAGTTCCTTGAGAATAAATGGGTATCCTTGTAATTTATCCAATAAATTATGCATCAAAAATCCTGCTCATGTGAATTGGGTCTCCATTCAGCTGTAAAATTGACATTTACTTGATAAAAAATATTTCTGTCTTGTTTTAAAGTTGTGATTCAATTCATTCATGTTGGACCTTTACAGGTATAATTTCGATGTTACAGATTCATATGAACATCTGATATTGGGTGTCATTGATGGAGACAGCCACCTCTTCATGCGCAGCGATGAACTAGAGGTAGCATGGAGTATTCTAACCCCACTGCTCTATGAAATTGAAAATAATAAAGTTGCACCAGAGCTTTATGAATTTGGAGGCAGAGGTCCAGTTGGTGCATACTATCTTGCAGCAAAACATGGTGTTCGATGGGCTGATGACTAGTTCAATATCAATTCTCCATATGATTGAAATACTATTTTTATGTTTCGATGTGAGTAGTGTTTGCACCAAAGTTTATCAACTCTTGAGGGAGAATCCAAATGGGCATTGACCATCTTGTTGCCAAATATTGGCATTCTTTGTTGAGATGGCTAGTCCACGATTTCACCTACAATTCCTTTGCATATGTTCTTAATATTTCTCAGATTTCCAGCCTTCTTATGTTTTCAAATCTAAGAGCATCTCATTGTAGATTTGACCTTCAAATATGTCTTTGCAGATAATCCAAATATTGGCTTTCTTTGTTGAGATGGCTTTCCATATGACTGTCTCCAAACCTTCTGATGGATCTATGAATATCAAAGATGGCTTTCCAATATATGACCATCTCCAAAATTTTACATTTGTATATTTTTTTTTAAACAGTTGTATCCGTCAGATAAGTGACGGCTTTATATGTCGGTTAAGCGACGGAAATGGTTTTCCGGTGTCGGATAAGCGACGGATTTAGATGTCGGTGAAGCGACGGAAATGGTTTGCCAGTGTCGGATAAGCAATGGATTTATATGTCGGTTAAGAGACGGAAATGGCCTGCCGGTGTCGGATAAGCGACGGATTTAGATGTCGGTTAAGCGACGGTGACGGCCTGTAGGTGTCGGTTAATTGACGGCTTAGTTTAAAGTTAATATGAATTAGATGTCGGATAACCAACAGTGTAGATTTAACTGATGGTAAGCTTAGCTGTCGCTTAACTGACGGATACAAAATATGTTGGATAACCGACGACAAGTTTCTGACGCTTAAAAAAAACATAGTGTCGTACATGCGACAGGGAAGTGTCGAAAATCCGACAATACCGCCTTCGGATTTTTGGTCGAAATGTAGTAGTGTCCCACCGGTCAGATGCTTTAGCTCAGGGAACTGACTACTTTCGAAAAAGAAATTTTAAGTTGACTAAATAGTTACAAGAATATGTTAGATTGGACCGATTTATCAAACAAGAAAATGCAGTTTTGAAAGCTAAGGTAGCATCTTTGCAAACCTTAGTTGATGACATTACTGGATCCAATCGTAGTCTCAGAAAGTAGTTAAGGAAAAAGGACAAACAGCTTGAAAAATTGATCAGTGTACAACAGAAAATAGCTCCATCTCCTCCTCAAGTACAAGTGTTGTTTAACACTTCAGCTTCTGTTTCTGGAATTTAACCCAAAGTTTGGTCATCTATTTTGATTTTCAATTTTGTATGCCTGGGGAAAAACTTTCTTGCATTGGGACATGCAAGGTCTTCAGTCTGAGGGAGATGATGACTTCCTGCTTTTGCTTGTCTAGCACCTTATTTCTAGTTCAAAGTTATATGAGATCAAGTATATTCAACTTTATCTAGTTGTGTTTTGTGCTTGAACATGCCTTTTGAAGGGTAACATTCCAAGGTCCTTTAACAGGTGAATTTTTGACATTTCTCATTATTTTACTTATTATTTTGTTGGGTTTCAATGTATAAATGAAATGTTAGTTTTTTAAATGCTAGTCAATTGACAAGTTTTTGTTTCCCACGGAGTGGTTCTTTTGGTTGCTCAATCCGACACTTGTTCCGGCACTTAAAGAGCATATGTTGACTGATTCAGATATTTGAGGATTTTGTTGCTAGAGATAATGTCTATTTCGGTCTCAAATCGTTTCCAGGTTAAATATGAGTTACCCAGTGATGTTTTGTAGCTTTCATTTGCTTAAGAAATCGTTTCCTCAATCTTCAGCAATGTATGGATTCCATGAAATCCGAATCCAATCTCTTGATCTATTTTATGCGTTATTGATCGGGATAGGTGTAGATCTGTTGGGATGGGGTCGACCCTCTTTCAGTGGTCGACCCATTATCTATTTCAAGTATAAATATGATTTTGAAACCCTAAGGGCAGATGGAGAAGACATTGTAAAAGCTCTGACTTTTAATTAATTGACCAACAGCTGCATTTGCTTTCTTAAAGCTTCAGTTTCAGATTCATAAGTGTTGAAGGCCGAGCCCACCTTCAACTCCGGTTATCTATGTGTAGTGTTGTTTTCTTTTTTTTTCATTGCTGTAAGTAAACTTGCATTATCTATTCTTGATATTGTCTTTTATATATGTATGCCAGTAGTTTAGCAACTTGTGATTTGGGAAATATATATATGTGCTTACATTAAACTAGTTTATGTTACCGAATGTGTGTGGACAGGCTTAGTTGCATTACTAAACATACTTAGATAAAATTTTAATTACTTCCAGCTCTATTTGTAGGTTCAATTCGATGGAATATAGATTTTGAAGACTAGTGAGAGTAGATAGATGTGCTAGATCTAGATTCCCTCTTTTTTCATTTCCAGAACTAGATCATATTGTAGTACTGAGTATTGAATAGTTAAGCTTCTTATCCAGAGTTCTTATAGTTTATAGGGTTTTCAAAACTTTAAAGTGTTTTAAAATATTGGTAGATTTTTAAAGAAGGACTTGCAGTGTTTATAGAATTTACAGAGGTTTTAGAGTTTATAGAGTTCATAGGGTTTTTAGGTTAGCATTTTCAAACTTGTTATATAGAAGATTGAGAAAGTTGAATGAGATTGGAAAGAGGAAGTTACAGCTCATTAATATTTGACAGTGTGTATTCACTAGAACACATTGATTTCTGTTGTTCATAGAAAAATCTCGGAGGTGAGACAAATTGGAGTGAAATGTGGTTTTGTCTGAACATTTCCAACTTACTTTTGTGAACATAGAATACAAGCGGAGTTGTTTTTGTTGTTAGTAAAAAGGAAAATTCATTTCTGTAACTATTTGTGAATGATAGCGTTGGTATGAATTAGGGTTAAGATGAGCCATTGTGCTTAGCATAGAATTCTTCATGGGTGATGAGTGCAGTCTTAGAGGTTGTGTTAAAATGGTGTAAGACACTAAGATTGATCAAATAGTATTCATTGTGTAGGAAAGTTTGAAAGCTGAATATCTTTATGGACAAGTAGGATTTCCTTTAATGAACCATTTGCTTGCTTGGTTGCTCTTTTGGAAAATAGATCAATAATTAGTATATTTTAAAATTGTTGTAGGTTTTATTAATTGGATTTGATAAACTTTTGGATTGTAAAACAGTGCTCAGCAAGCTGATTTTCTTTTATCATATTAGACTTAACAACTCCTGGTCTTGGATATTCAAATGAGTAGTTAGTTTCATAAACTACATTCTTTTCTTTTGTACATGAGCAAATCAAAATTACCTTAGGCATGAGCTTGAAACCATGTTTCCCTGCACACGTGGTGTAGTGACTCAAAGTTTACGTGTCCTGGTTGATAATTAAATTGAAGGTAAATGAAGTAGAAATAATTTTACCCACTAATAAGTTTATAATAATATTGATAGGAAAGGATGTTTTCAATAAGTTTATTGGCCATCTCTTTCCTTTGGTGCATGTTTAGAGATATAGATTCAACATGTTTTATAAGTTTATATGCATGTTATTCTAAATCTCTATGTATGTATTAACTGAATCTCACAAGTATTTTGGTAAGTCTTTGATTTCAGTTGCAGGTTCCTAGCTTGGAGAGGATGATGATCTAGTTTGTTTCTTCACTCTCTAAAAAACCATCCAAAGGAATAGTCCCTCGACATTCCACCTGAAAGCTCCACGGTGGATCTTCAAGGCTACCAACACTCTTCCTCTCTCTTCCTCCTCATAAAATTCAATTTTCTTGCCTGGTTACCGTGTTCGCAAGATTTGCTATAATTTGGATCTGTTATATTAAAGTAAAATTTACATAGATCTGCTATTTCAAATCTCATAGTCTAGATCTCATTTCTGAAAAGTATCATTAAGGATTCTAGATCTAGCATAAGGAAATCGTCCATTTTGCATGGCAAGTTAAAGAAAATCAGTAGGTTGCATGCTCTAGATTTCCTTTTCTGTTTAAAAAAATATTAAATCCAGCAATCAGTGCATATTTCATTGGCTGCACAAATAGCAATCCAATATCCCAAAGAAATCTTGCTTTCCTTGCTTTCCTTGGTTCCTTTTTCACCTATTTAGCTAGTTTTAACTTAGTCTTTTTTGAGTTAAGGTAGGTTGACCCAAAGGTACTCTTAAAGTGATTTGGGAATATTTTATTCTAACATGATTGATGGTTTTTAGCAGGTGTAACATAAAAGAAAATAATTCGTTGTTCGAAAGTTCCCTCGGGGGCATTCAAATCCCCTAAGGGTCTCCCCTTTCACTAAATTTAAAATTTTTGGAAAGTTGTAAGATCTTGGTTTCATCCCATATAAGGACCAAGATATTTATGATATTTTAGTTTTATGATATTATAACCAATAATAATAAAAGAAAATATATTTTGAATAGGCTCTTTCGAGCCCGCTCCCCATCCCCCCCTGCGTCCATTTCACTTTTTTGCATTCTTCCCTTTTTTCTGCTCCAGTTTAGTACTGGCATGCATGATTTTATACTTTGATATAATTTTTCATTATTCCATATTTTAATTTCAAAAGTAATCATACTACTTACCCCACGACTTCCCGATTGACCCGCAAGGGGAAAGAGATGCATGGTAGGACTAATTAGAAAACTGGTGTTGTGTATATTTGATTCCATTTTCATTAATTGTTTCATTAGTCATAATAAAATCAACCCCTCCTTGATTCCCTAATTGAGGTCCACTTGGATCGAAACAGGTCCCTGGAGGGTTTTCTTTTTAATAAGAACACCTACTTTAAAATTTACTAAAAATAACAAAGACTCCAGTGTGTATGCTCTGTACTTGGCTATGGTTCATCTAATCAGTCAAGCTGCATCAAAAGCACTTGAGTGACTAGAATAATTAGGATTCACTCTCCCCAAATTGACAAACCATAAGGAGAAAATCTAACGCCTCGATCAAACCATTACGGTGGAAAAATACCCAAAGGAAGTGGGAACTCCTGAAAAGTGACCTCGAGGAGTCGATATCTGTTACACCTTCAGGTGCATTTTGAACAACATCCTTAGAGACCCCATTCAGCCCACATATTCCTTGCAGGTAGCCGTGATGGTTTAGTTTTGGACATACTTCAAGTACCCCCTAGGTATATCTGAAGTACCCTCGCCTAAGTTAAATTACTCATCTTCTTACATTAATTTAAAATTAACCAAGATACAATTGCACAACTTTCATTCTAGCACTTGCAAGCACTCTTAATTTTTTTTTCGACTCCATTTTCAAGGCACTGGTCAACTATTTATTTCTTTCAATCTATATGTGATTGGGTGTCATTTTTGTGCTTACTTGTGATTATCACATCATGTTATTTGTTTTTTACAATTGTTAAATTGAAACTCGTAAAAAACTTACTCTTTAATACCATCATCATACTAAATAATTTTTCCTTAGTAACTTAATAGGGTCTACCCCCCTTGGCTTCATTCGGAGTTGAGCCTAAACGAAGGAGTCAAGAACAAGGTGACAGCCTTGACTCAATATTTTCCCCAAGGACACATCGAGTGGCTTGAATATTTCTGCCATGTAACCCAGGTGTGTGAAATGTGGCAACACTGCCATTGGTGCTCATTCTATCTCTGACGAAGTTGCGGGGTTTTTCCTTTATGGTTTCCCCAAGGATAAATATTTGTGTCTATTGTCTCTTGTGATTGATTTTTGTGCATGTTATTCTCTCAGATAAGATCCTAAGATCATATTGTCTAATTGATAAAAATATAACAACAATCCTAACCAATTTTAATACAAATGCAAATCTAGCACATAAACCCATAGCAAGTTCATATAATTATGGAAGTATTGCAACATGATTTCTAACTCTTTGACTGCAAAACATCCAACACTTATTAAGAGGTGGAAAACCATGTCACAGTTATGGAATGTGACCTTTCGTGTGAACAATAAAATGTAACAGATATAAGATGTAACTTAGAAAGCAATAACAAACACTTTCATTGAGAGGCCTGCAAAATTTTTGAAATTACCTTTCTTATAACTCTTACTAGAATGAGATCATGTATGCTTTAATTCTCTTTCAAGGAAAGTGCAGCACGGAATTCCTATAAAAACATTAAAAAGATAGAATTAATGACCTTGCTTATATAAGTTTTCACAAAACGAAACATCCCATCAAGTGAATACTTGTTAAAATAGACCTAAGTAGTTGTTGGCAGTTTAGGAAAAGTAATGTGGCCTTGAGGATGATCCATTTTGAAGGCATGATGATCATCAATCCTGGCTAATATTTACTACTACTTCTATTTACTACTTATGTTACTACTGCTGTTATTTATATGTACAAATGTTATTTACTACTGCTGATATTCCATTTAAAAAAACATTTAGAAAACACATTTCAAGAAACACACATTAATTAATATTCCATTTAAGTATTGAAGTAGCAAAAGAAAGTATTTGAAAACTCTAACATGGGCATGGGCACCAAATTTTGACAAACAAATAATTGTTTCATCTTTTTAAAGGTAATATTAAACATAATTGTTGAACTAGCCAACAATTTAATAACCCTCAAGAACCATGCTTCAAGAACTCATAAATAAATATTTGATGATCGATAACTTCACATTGAGTTATCCCAACCGTTCGACATCTGAACCATTCACTGCACCCGAAGATAAGAGAAATTAAAATGAGTATAAAATTGATACAAACAAATCAATGATAATACAAAAAAAATACTTTATAAATAAGCTATAAGATAGTAGTACAAAATATAAGAGAAATTAGAATGCTTTGAAAAATTCACCCTATTTAAATTTTTAATGAAATCCTCAAAAATTATGTGGTCGCTTTCTTCTAACTTGTATGTGTCATTCTTGATATTGTATGATAGGTTTTTCATTGCTATAATAGATTCAAGTTGTATGAATAGATGATCTATGAAATCATACTTGTACATGTGTTTTTTTCCCTTTATTCTATTGTACCAACAACATTGAAGCTCAACACCTTCAGGCCTATCCAAAAGATCAATGTCATTATGGTAATCAAACACCCTATTACAATCCTTCATTCTTATTATTTGAACTCTTGCAATGTACCAAGTCCATGAAGAAACACCGTGCTTTGTACTTTGAGATACACCTTTTCTTATAGTACATTCATCTACAACATAGAATCGCTCTCAAACAATGCATAATCTGATCCAATTCCAAAACCAATTGTGACACCCTTTTTGGGGGCCCTCTCATCTCACCTGAAGTATACTCGATTCCTCACTTTAGTCAATCTATCTTTTGATAATCTCGGATTTCCATTCAATTGACTAACCAAATAAGATTTGTACATGCCCTTGCCATTGAGCTCACCATTGGTTTGGTAGTTATGTTTACATTTTCATCAACATAATCTAAAATTCCATCCAACTCATGCCTCCACTGACTTTCCATCATTTGCAATTCACTATTATTGACTACCATAAAAGATGAATATTGGAATATGGATATGGAATGAACCGTTGGAGAATTATCAACTACTTCATCCACATCTTCAAATGTTGGAACATTGTGATCCTCTATCCGTGGTTTAAACCATCAAGAATCTTCTGTGTGTCTTTTTGGTTGCATGCCAAGACCTTGTAAAATTCCCTGTGCATCCTCCAATCCTATCCTTAGAGATTTTATAATTTTATTATCATTGGATATTGAATCATATTATGAAAAGACATCACCTTCCTCTACTATTTGTTGATACAATTTATTCTAGATACTCATTTTTTTCTTATGAGATTTATTGAAATGAAGCCCTTGGGGATTTGATTCTTCTTCAGCAACTCTATTAAGGGTTCAAATAGCATGAATTAAGTCAGAAAAATAATATGCCCTCTCTACTCCAACCATGCCACCAAATTTCCTAAATAATTTCTCACATAGATATAACCCAGTCATGTGCAATGCACATGGCAAGTTATAGTATTGATCACGAAATAATATCATCAACAAAACTGCAAAGTGGAAAAAAAATTTCACATCTTGATATTCCTCTCTACTAATGAAATCAATGTTGACATTAGTATTATCTTGTTCTCTGACCCAACATAGCCATAACATGAAGAAATGATGGAATCTTGAATAATTTCTCACTCTTTTCCAAATACTCAAACTAGGACACAAAAAATATCAATATAGTCAGCAATGATTACTATATAGGTCTCTGTACCTGATTTCCTCTCTGTCGTGCCACATGTACTTCTCATTTCCTTCAAGCACCTATGGACATGACTTGAAGCAATGCGTTTTGCTGAATCCCAATTTTGGCGATCAATCCTCTCTATATCCTTAATTTTAAGCTTGTGATCATCCACTTTAAAATTGATATAAAGCATTCTTACATGGTTAAAACTAATCAACTCTTCTCCAACAATTAGATATCGTAGACCACTAAACAAAGGATTCATTAGCTTTTTTCCATTGTGGATGTAATCTTAGTCATGAAATACTGTTACTTTAAATCCATCATACAACCCAGTTAGCCTCCACCCTTCCCAGGGAATTTGATATCTCATGCCTTTCATTGAGTAATAATCCTTCAGCATAAGCATTCTTCTCCTACTATCCCCATCTGAGAAATGACCAATAATAGGTCCTAAAAAATGTTCCACATGTTTCTTCCATAGGTCTTATACTTTTTCCCATTGTTGATGGAAAAAATTTGCATCAAACCTGTTGCGCATTGGATGAACGACCACAACCAAATGAGGAAGGTTCTCATGTAAAGGGTTTGCAATAATAACATATTCATAATGGCCAATCACACAATTATTGAAGGAATCTATAATAATCTCATAGACTGCAATGCCCTCACCAAATGTCACCAACAAATGTGATTGGCACTTATGTTCTTCTTTCTTACCAAAAAAACCCACCAATGTATAACTTTTTTCTACCTACTTGACATATTTTTTCACAATAGTTTCATCTTCAGCAAGGAATACAGAAATTTGACCCTCTATACCATGTTTGGTTTTATAGGAAGCATAAAAAATTTCGATTGTCTAAAAAATGTACTCTTGCTCCCGTATCATATATGTTAATGATTTTGTAACTTGCCTTAAAGTCACAAATATTGAAGGGCCATCTAGATTCAAGCTAATAAAGCTATGTAATCTAGGACCTCCCCATAACTTAATCATCTCATAAATGGATTGAGTGGATGCACTATACCTTCTACCCAACTTTGAACGAACTAGGTTGTGAAATATATCTTGAACAAATCCCCAAACTGCATCTTTACCTTCTAATTTTCCTTGCTTATGAGCCTCACACACATCCTTGCAAAACTTGAACACATCCTTCCTTCCTGCAGATTTGAACTACTTTTCCCTTAGAGACCTTGTTCTAATAGGCAGTGTAGCAACTTTTGTCCTCTCCCACCAAAGAGATTTCATTGTTAACCTATGTGTATCATTTGCGTGTCTTGCAACAATTTTTATTTTAGTTTGAGTCCAATGGTCCAACCTTCTCCCTTTCCCTATATCTCTCCCATGTCTTTTCATGTTTCTCCTTGATTCACGATATAAACACATTCGAAATTCATCACAATTACGTATCATCTTACAAAAATTGCATGTCAATGAATCAAAAGGTATTCCTATTTCAGAAACCCTCTTGCGTTGAATATGTCCATATGTACCATTAATAGGGAATTCAGTACCATGATAATGATAGTGTTCTCCTGGTATGTTTCTCAATGGCCCACATTTTTCCACCACGTTGGTCATCCATTAGAACCTTTGTGTTCAATCTCTCCCCTTTTCTGTCAAGATAGGGATCCAAATACCCCCAACATAATAATATTGGGGGAGGTATTTGTCCTAGAAAAAGATGAAAAAACACATTGGTTAATGATCTACTAACTGCTACTAACAAGTAATAACAAATAAAGTAATGTGCATATTCAAATTGAAATTAAATTAAAACTTGGGTAATTAACACACATGAAGTAGAAGCATGTGAGCTTGTAGAAGCCCCATTTAATGATGATGGTAGTGATGGGATCAAGAACTTAGTCAAATTTTGTTGGGACTTTTCATTGGTAGGCTTCTTCGGTCTCCCAACTGTTCAACTCCTCAACACAATTGTATCATGTGAAGCCTCAACCATAGTAGTAGTAGTTTGATTATTTGATTTCATTTGTTCATTTAGAGAACTGACAATATTACCACTTGTTGACACCAAAGAGAACTATCTATTGCATAGTGTACATTCCACTCTTACTTTTTTCTTGTCCTCATAGTTTGCAAGTGTTTCTTCCACCAACTTGAACAAATTGGGCTCTTGCATTTGGTTGAAATCATGTATAATTTTGATTGCTTGATCAATCTTAAGTTGATCTCTAGACATTGTTGTCATCTCTTCTATGTTACATGAAGGAATTTCATTAATTCCCAACATTTAAATGTGACGTTGATGGGACCCTGTTTTTATATGATTTTTTTTGAAGTTATGAACTGTTCATGCTACCAAGGATACTTCCCTCATTCTATAATCAATGACAAAAATTTCACAATGGATCTTTATATCAGGTTTTCCATTTTCTGAATATATCTTGACTGTTAGCTTCTCCTTGACAAACTCTTCCATTAAACTATTGACTTTCTACTCCCAAGATGCCAGTACATTAGGATCAACCAGTAGAACTTGTTCCACTAACTTAGACACATGATCAACTCTTGGTTGTTTATGCATAGGTTCCTCCACATTCCCTTCAATGTTTTCAGAGATTGCCGTTTCTTCCATTACATGTGATTGGAATGTTTCAACAACCAACGTTCCTACTTTCCTCTTAATGCCTATATTTGTTGTTGTAAGTTTCCTTTTTTGCTCTTTCTTTGTATTTAAAGGAATTCCAATTGGGCCAATAAAATCAAAAGGATATTCAACGATTTCATCGTCCACAATTTCACAATGGATATCAACATATTTACAACCTTTTCGACATTGGACTATGCCAAGGGAACAATTCTCTTCACCAATATAAATTGAGAATTACACAACATCACTTGGATCCATCTGCATTTCCATCTATGTGTACCATTTAGTTGGTTAATAAACACCTAAAATTATAACAATGTTTTCACAAGTTTGGATACAATATGGCTACGAAATGAGGTGATTGCATCCATAAATAAATGAAAAAAATATGTATTCAAATTTACGCATGCATATTAGTTCATTAATAAAATAAAGAGCTAGGAAGAAAGGTATGAACTTTCAATTCAAATCTCTAAAAAGGATGAAGAAATTTTACTATTGGGATGAAACACCTTGAAATAAAATGTATTTTTAGTGGATTTTTCAAACATCCCTCCCCAAACTGATGAGTCAGCTTCAATGTACCGATAGAAGATCAAAAGGTGATTAAAAAAGGAGATGAAAAAACATAGAAACTCTGGTAATATCATAAAATATTCCCCTAGAGACAAACCAGTTAATGGCATAAAATATTTCAGTGTTTGCTTACAATTTCAAAGGAAAATATAGGTGTGCAAGAAGTTGTCATGGAGGTCGCTATAAATTCTAATGATGTGATGGTTTGGTATCACCTAAGTGGGTATCCCATCTCACATACATTATATATGTTAACGATAATCTCACCAATATGACCTTGAGGTATATGGGATTTAAATGAACATGACGCTACCAACACCAATCCTACTATCATAACTACATTTTAACACCTTGTTCCATGACTTGAGCATGGTTTTTTTATCAGCCATGATATTTATCTAATTTCATGTGCAAGTGCTTGTAGTTTTGTAGAGCACTAGGGAAATTTATCTAATACTTTCTTGAAGCAATCAATAAGCTCCACCTCTAGATTCATATAAGATATTTGGAATAAGTACTTGTTCTTAAGTTAAATTCTAGTTTGTTCACTATTTTTCATATTGAGATGTTTATGTTTGAGAGTACCAACCTAGACCAAGCCTTTATTTGTGTCCTAGTCATCAAACGAAAATTGACAAGAAACCTAGATTTACACCATACCATAACCCTAACCCTAAGACTAGCTCTAGCCCTAAAAATTTTAATTCCACAAGCCCTCATCATTTCTCATCATGAAAGTCCCCTAACCCCAACCCTCACCTTAATTTCTCCCATCTTCCATGATGTGCCACTATCACCTTAATTTGTTCTCACCTTAATTTGTCCCATCTTCCATAATATGAAAGTGTTTATGTTGTACAACTCATAAGACAGAACTCAAACACAATGGCATGCCATAAATTACTATCTCATGCAAGAGAACCATCCATGTTCTGGAATATATTAAGCCACTTTATTTCTATTTGATTAATAGTATTTCTGGTTTCGGTGGGTGCTCTCGACATGACTCTTCCCAGAAGGATGTAAAAAATAGTCTCTAAGGGAGAGGGGCACATCAAAAGGTCATTAGTTGGCATCCCCATTCCTTTAAGAGAGTGTTGGACCTACTCGTAAAGGCTTAGAAAAACCAAAACATATTTTCTCCTAGGATAAGCACTAAGTTTCTAAAATTTTAAATTGGGATAAACTTCATATGGTCGAAGGAAAAATCATGGAAACATTTGAGATTAGAATTTGAATAAGGAGATGACCACGGGAATGAATCTTGTCATCCACCGTATTTCCTAATCTCTAGTAGTATGCAGGACCTTGAAGTATCATGGCAGTTAACTTTGTACCCATGTGACAATTGTACATGGTCTCAAAACCTCTCATATAGTATCCATGTTTATCTAGTTCCTTGTCAATGTTGTCCACCTAAAATATGTTAGCGAGTATTGTACAATAAAACACATGAACTAAACGTGAAAAAATACTACAAGTCAAAGTAAGTGGCAAAAAAATAAACAAAAATTATAATTACAGTTACCTCAATAAAAGGAGTTCCATCTCCCTCTTTCCCCATGCATGCAATGAACTTCCCCACAATACATTCACTGAATATGATAATAGTCATTTGAGAGGGGGTATCATGTAGATTCACTATGAGTCGTATTTCCCTCAACTATAAAAGGAATATCCTCATGAATGTATGTCATACCTACAAATCCCTTATGGATATGCTTAGTACTAAAGTTATTCCCAATTTGTGTTATACACATACATATAATTTTAACTTTGACCCGCAAATTTATTTCATTTTAACTCAAATCATGATGCTGCAATGGTATTTTTAACATATTGTTTCCTCTTTATTTTTCATTTTACAAAAATATTCATGTATTCCACACGTATTCCACTAATATCAGGAGATTACATTCCAATTATTTATGCAGAGAACCCAAATGCAATAGAAAATGTTCAATATCTCTTTTCTTATTTTAATCTTTTAGATCCTTAACTTCTTTAGTAAACATTATTGGGGTAATGGCCATGGAAATGAGATATTAAAATTGATAACATACAAACATATGGTATGTGAACCTAAAACATCAAGAAAAGGAATAATGAGGATATCAATATTATAGTACATTAAAAAAAACTTAATATTACTATGCAATCTACATATGCAAGACATGATTATGCAAACTCATCTACACAATATCAATCTTGATCCTACATCCTCTGCAATCCAAAATAAAAAATATTCAAATTCATTATTTCAGTTACACCACAGCACTCACAAAAATGGGCTCTATATGCATCACTTTGGCAAAGAGGCCTTTCTATCAATAAATGAGAAACTCCATGAGCTATCATACAATCATGTTGCATATCTCCAAAACATAGAACTCTATCATGAGAATATTCTTCTGTCAATTTCCAAGTTAGAATTTGAACAAGGCCATGACCACAATAATGAATCTTGTCATCCACCATATTCTTTAATTGTTGGTAATATGTAGGACCTAGAAATATCATGGAAGTTAACTTTCTACATAGGTGGCAATTGTACACGGTGGCAATGTGTAGTAGATGGTTGGATTTTGGGCTTAATGGTTTGGATTCTATGAAGATGGTAATATATAATATCAGTTAATAAAAAATAATTATGCTTACACTAAGATCAGTTAAAGGAGCTCCATATCCCTCTTTCCCCATGTGTGCAACAATATTACCCATGATACATTCAGTGAAAAGGCCAATAATCATTTAAAAGGGGATAGCATGTGGGTTCACTATAATATTAATTGTAATTTCCTAAACTATTAAATGCATATCCTCCTTAGTGTATTCCAAACCTAAAATTCCCTTGTGACTATGCCTACAACAAAACTTATCCCCAATCTGTGGTATATGCACACATATCATTCTAAATTTGAATTGCAAAGTTATTTCATTTTCATTTTGATCATGATATTAGAATGGAATTTTTGACATATTGTTTCCTATCCACTTTACAAACATACAAATATCTCCCATTGTCTGATACTCTTTGTTAATGGTTTTAAGGATTCATGTATTTTATCTCCCCTGGTATCTAATGCATGTTACATGAAACATACCCATTTTCCTTTGTTAGGAAAAAACTATAGCCAAAACTCTATGTATTCTTAGTTGGATTGTTCATTGGTGGGGATTTCATTGTTGGGTGTTTCATGTATTCCTGAACCAAATCCTAACATGTTGGGTGTTGGAAATGGAAAATTGAGCATGGAGGAATATTGATCACACTTCAACATATGTGATTTCATGAAGGTTAAAAAAGGGATAAACTGTAAGATGCCACAATCTCTATTAGAAATTGAATAAATGACTCATAAATTAACAATACATTATTATATATCTCAGTGATAATAGTTGAAAGGAAAATAATGATAATACCAAACAAACATAATTGGAAAAGAACAGAGTAGAATAGAGAAAAGCATACATAGCAGAATTGATTGACATTCAATGTATTCATTTATCTTTCTATATACAGTGTGTTTTACTAACAATCTATTTCTAAAAGAGACAACTAAAATAAAAGAATAGAATTAAAACATAGATGAAGTCAAGATCCTCGGATCCCATCACCTTCTAACTAAACTATATACTTGACATAAGCACAACAATGATACCTTCCCATTGAATTATATTCCCAATACAAGAACATGCCTAAATAAGGTTTAAACATAATTACCTCAATATATGTTGCAATCATAGATTTGGGTCAAATGGTGAATGGAATATACAACACCATCCTTATCTAAGAAATATTTTTCAATGTAATGGGACTAGGTGGCTAATAGAATGTGTTGTTCATACACAACACTAATCTAGTAGTAAAGGTTTTTGCCATGCTCTAGTTGCATGACCTCATATTACATAGTGATGTAAAAACATTTTTATTTGTTTAGACATCAAAATTTCCCCTCATGGTGCATAATACATCTTTTAAAAGGTGATGTATGTTAAAATGTTATATGTATTATGTGAATTTGAAGCTAAATCATGCATGTGGAATGATCCATAAAAACACTATACCAAAGTAACTACTACAATATTTCACCAAAACTTATATATTGGAATGCACTATAGTAAAAACAAATACTTATTTTCCTACATGTGACCCTACCTTGGTGGTTACTAATGTATTTGTTTAGCTTGTGACTAGAATACCATGTCCTCCATAGTGGTTGTAGGCACCTCCTATTGAAAAATATACATGTAGGAATAAGAAGCAATAAAAGGGGGATGGATGGTCCAAAAAATTATGATGGTCATCCATGGAAATCAATGGGAAGGAGGCACCATCTTGACACATTAAATGGATCATCTTGACACATATTGACATGAGGTTAGCGTGTTGGCTATAAGTAAGTATGGCTATAAATTTCTTGTGATGGGTTGCCAAAATGGTAAGCATTGCCCCATCCATTCCATGGTTCACATAGGTTAAGAATGGAAATGGTATGAAGGAAGTTGCATTTACACACCATTTACAATATAGATCATCTCTTTTCACATGTACATGTAGTTTGGATTAATGATTGAATTAAGCTATTCATTTAAAATTTTCAAATTCCATATTTGATGGATCACATAAGAATTCTAATGATTTAACCTTAGTGTGTCACCATTAGAAAAATCATAATTCCTGTGAAAGGAATATAGTTGGTGTCCCACAACAATGCGGGGACTGAGGATTCAAATAACCAGCCTAGATATTCCTTCGGAGTTGTCACAAGAGATGAAGAAAATCGTTAATGCAATATTCAGTTTGTGCCATAGTGGATGACACACATTCCTAGTTTTGATTGAAGCAATACCAGGATTTTCTTTCTCTTATTTTTGTATAAAGAGAAAATAGAGGGGAAATTTGAGGGTTGTCACTTCTACGATTATATTTTTTCGATAAACATGCTATAAATTGTTACAGTCTGCTTGTTATTATGTACTTCAAAATTTTTGAATAAATGAAAGGAACGTCTTTTATCACACTTGTATGAGTAGCTACTTGGTTCCTATAGAGACCTTAGGGAGGGCACACCAAAAGGTGATACTCAGAGTGTTGTTGCTAATATTTCATGATGAGGAATTTCAATCTCTAATTCCAAATCATTCTATGTATTTGGTCATTTTCTGAAACAAATCCTAACATGTTGGGTGTTGGAAATGGAAAATTGAGCATGGAGGAATATTGATCACACTTCAACATTTGGGATTTCATGAAGATTAAAAAAGGGATAAACTGTAAGATGCCACAATCTCTATTAGATACCGAATAAACAACTCATAAATTAGCAATACATTATTATACATCTCTGTGATAATAGTTGAAAGGAAAGTGAAAGGAAAATAAGCATAATACCAAACAAACATAATTGGAAAAAGAACAGTGTAGAACAGAGAAAAGCATACATGAAGCATACATAGAAGAATTGATGGACATTCAATGCATTCATTTCTTTTCATATATAAATGTGTTTTACTAACAATCTATTTCTAAAAGAGACAACTACAATGAAAAGATAGAATTAAAACATAGATGAAGTAAAGATCTTCGGATCCCATCACCTTCTAACTAAACTATATACCTGACATAAGCACAACAATGATATATTCCCATTGAATTATATTCCTAATACAAGAATAGGCATAAATAAGGTTTAAACATAATTACCTCAATATATGTTGCAATCACAAATTTGCTTGATCCATTTGGATCCTTCAAGGTAAAGACTACATCCAAAATGATCTTATCTACCGTGGACAAGAAAATAAATATATTACTGCATAATACGTAGAATAGATAAATTACTACGCTTATATAAGAAACAAAAAACATTCTCCCCTTCACAAGTTGCATTACTATCATTTGCATCAAGAAAACAAAAAAGGTATTTTGAACTCTAAAATTAACAAGACTAATGATGGAAAGAACATGAAGGATATACAATGTGTTCATGTTTGTGTAAGTTTTGTACGTAACTGCTTAGATATACTCACATGAAGTCACCACTATCCTCTTCTATAAACACATACACACACGAAAAATGAACCCTTCAATGCACACGAACAAACTGGTCAAACACCTTACAGGAAAAACCTAATTTGCACAATTACAACCAATTATTTTTCCATACAAGAGTTAGGAGTATATGCATACACAAAATATATTAGACAACTCCTATGCGTGTTTCCAAGAATGAAAAATGAAAAATGTGTTGTCAAATATGCACATATAGACCAAGAAATTCCATTTCTTCACACAATATTGGTACAGATGAATCTTAATCTACAAGGTATAACCCAGAAAATTAATTTAAAATAGGATTTAACAGAAGAGTAACTACTAACCTGCTTAAAACAATTCCAAAATCGATGAAGGATGGATGAGAAAAGGAGCAACACAACCCAAACCAGCCCAAATAGGTTAATGAGAAGCAACTGAGATTTGGATGTCAAAATCAGGAGAGGCTTATTTCAAAACCCTATTCCTTGGTGCTCCTCCCACACGGCCTAAATCCCCGTGCCTTGGTTCTCCTCCAACACAGCCGAAATCCTTGTGCCTTGGTGCTACTCCAACACGGCCAAAAACTTTGTTCCTTGGTGCTCCTCCAACAAAGTTGTACGATGATTGAAAACCTTGTGCCTTGGTGCTCCTCCAACATTGCCAAAAATGAAAAACCTTGTTCCTTGGTGCTCCTCCAAAATGGACAAAAACCTTGTGTATTGGTGATACTCCAACATAGTTGAAAACCCTATTCCTTGGTGCTCCTCCAACACAGCCAAAAACCATGTTCCTTGGTTCTCCTCCAACATGACTAAAAATGAAAGCCTTGTGCCTTGGTGCTCCTCAAACACAATTGCACCATGAGAAAAAACCCTGTGCCTTGGTGCTCCTCCAAAATTGCTGAAAAAACTATGCCTTTGTTCCCCTCCAACACGACATAAAATGAAAACGCGTGCCTTGGTGCTCCTCTAACAAGGCCCCACTATGACCAAAATACCTATTCCTTGGTGTTCCTCCAACATGGATGAAAATAAAAAACCCTATGCCATGGCGCTCCTCCAACATGGACAAAAAAACTGTGCCTTGGTGCTCCTCCAACACAATCGAAAACCTTGTGCCTTGGTGCTCCTCCAACACAATCGAAAACCTTGTGCCTTGGTGCTCCTCCAACATGGCAAAAAACCTATGAAAACCCTATTCTCTCTCCCACAACGCGAAAATGATATGCATATCATGGGTTTTCAATACAAAATCCCCCATAATATTGGGGTATTTATATAGTACATATGATAATCCTTTATACCCTTAATACAACCCCAATATATTGTTTTTAAATTTTAAAAATTTTTAACCCCCACTATGAACGAACGTGTAATAATATTGACCCCTTAGCGATGCCCCCATGGATTTTGACTGGGTATAAACCCAGTATGTTGAGAGAGATAGAGGTATTTCCCATCCTACAGTTCTTATGATACCTGAGGTCGTGGGAGGGATGTGCTGAGTCACGCTCCCCTAGACATATGATGACAACGGTCATATTCCTGCTAGGAGGGGGTGGTTCCACTGTTTAGCCGATGCTAATGCTCTTAGTTTCTATATGTGTCCAGGTTTGAGAAGTTAGCACCACATATGTACTAGCAGATGAAGGATATGGAGGATGCAGAAGTAGGATATGATGGGAGGATGCGTTAGCCAGTATTGTGGGGGATTGGAGATTCTATGACAGTGTGTAGTGGTAGTAAGTATCCCTCCCCTGAATGTAATTGATTAATTGATTACTATAAATATAAGTATAATGATCTTTAATCTTGATTATTTAAACCACTAGATAACTCATATTGATGAAATGATTATGTTAGAGTATCTACAATTATTATGTCTACATTGTTATTTTTAATTAAAAGATGTGCATAGGCATGATATGCTCACTTATAGTACATATGTGATCTATGCATGCACTAGCCACACATGCAGACTTTGCATATATACAGTAGTATCATTATACAATTGCTCGCAAGATTAAATAATTGTGTAAGTTGTTACAAAATAGTAAGTTATTATACATTGGTAATGGAACTTAATGTTTGTAAGGTAGGTGATCGCTATAATAAATAATTTATTAAGTGTCATCAGTTGAAATTATTGTCAGAAATTTTCATAAGTAATCATGAACATTAGTCCATATTTTATAGAATAATTGTACCATTGAAATATTAATTACAATTAGCTTTACCCTTAAGGGTACTTGTCTAAAGTTGTAAAAGTAATATGTTGGTAACTTGTCACTTAAAACTAAAACAAAAAATTAACTAATGTTGTTATTATTATTACTATTTATTCAATTATTACTATTATTGTTTTATTATTATTATTATTGTTATTGCTATTGTTATTTTAAACTATAATTTGTGAAATAAGTAACTTCATAATGCTAGTTGAATTAATCATTTCAACATCTAGAATATTCTGCCTACTGGAATAAGTGGAATAATATTATTATTGGTGAATTTTCTAAATCAAATAATATTATATTAATATTATATGAATATTCAAACAAATTTGCAAATAGAACATCATTGTCAAATTGGATTTTTATTAAGTAATCAAGACATTGGAATTTTTTTATGTCAATTTGGGCTTATTAATTGTTTTTTGTTATCCTAAAAACATTTAAAACATAACTGGTACATAGATCCTTCAATTAAGAATATAATATTCATAAATCAAGTCAGTAGTAGTCATTCATAGAATTAATAAATAATTGAAGTCAACCTAACATAACTAATTTAATAAACATTATTGTTTTAACTAATCAATAGAAAACATTATATGATAAACATATTAAATATTTAATTACCTTGAATAGCGAACAGGTGATTAATGGGTTTGGGTCTAAACAATGAACCAATCTAACAAAGAAGTATTCCAACCACACCAAAAACCTAGTATTGAATTATCCCACCTACACTATAATAACTTTCCATCCTTTCACAATTATTACTCCCACCATGGTGACACATGTTGAAGTGGGAGGTGATTACATGAAGAGGGACATGAATAAAGTCTCAAACCTCCTTGATATATTCCAAATGCCATTTTTCCTTGTAATGGAATTGGATGTTAATCCTAAATTTTAGATTTGTGAGATTAAAAAATGATGGTGCATACCCCATTTTTTGACAATGCCCGTTTGTCCAAAGTAATTTTTTTGTTTGTCATTACATCCACTTGCATATTTCAAGGTCAAAGCATATAAAAAATTCAATGGATTTGAAGTGAGGGAGTATAGGACATTTATCTCTAGCGATAATTTTAGAAAAGGAATAGAGGTTACCATAAATAACCTTTCTCACTTGAATGATGATGAGTGGCAAGTCACCAAAGATCAACACATTCTTAAGTTCCAAAGTTTGTAGAGTGAGAATTCCTAGATATTAGGTAAGGGATCCTGCTTGGCAGTTAGTCACATTTAATCCCTATGCAAAGGTTAATTATTCTTCTTCCTTCAAGGTATAAATAACACCCTCCCCATGAAAACACTTACTTCCCCTCTCTCCCTCATTCCTTTGTCTATAAATGTATTGAAATGTTATCAAATAATTTATTTTTTTCCTTTGTAACTTTTTTCCATATATGATTGTAACATTAGGTTTTCTTACTTATATTTATCATTTAACCATTCTATATCTTTCTGAGTCACCTATTATTTGAAAATTTTATTTTTCCTTTTTTTGTTCCCAATTTCAACAACCACAAACCATTTAGTTATGTTTTTTTATTAATTCCTTTTCCATGTCCTACTTTAAAATAAATTTAGAGATTCTCTACCATAAATAAAATTCCACTTGCACCACACTTTATAGGCATAACTTGGATTTCTTAATCAAAGTGGCCCCATGCTCTAGTAACATCAATTTCCATACTTTTTATTATTCTGGGATTTGTACTAGCCTTGGGCTTATTTAGATCTCCATAATCATACTTTATATGATGACTCACCTAAATTGGGATAACTTGCTTCCCCTGAAATTTCTTTTAATTTCTAGCTAGGAACATACCCTAGATTATGGTTCCAAGTAAAACCTTGTGCTCTTTAATTGAGTTATCATTCATTCATCTTTTAAAACCTTTTTTTCTAAATTTTCTCTAGCCCAATATC
This sequence comes from Pseudotsuga menziesii, assembly GCA_001517045.1. Taxonomy (NCBI): domain Eukaryota; kingdom Viridiplantae; phylum Streptophyta; class Pinopsida; order Pinales; family Pinaceae; genus Pseudotsuga; species Pseudotsuga menziesii. The sequence continues at coordinate 231,058 of LPNX010468366.1, read as the reverse complement.
CTTTTCCATTGATCAATAGTATAATTTTCTTCCATATTTATTTTATAAAGGAGTAATGCAAAAATTAATGATCCAATAATTCATTGTTTGATTTGCATAGGATGTACCAACCCAACCCACTCCATGTCCTTTATGTTTGCAATTACCCCATGTCAAAATTTTATTGGATAAAATAAGACATGGATATTTTGACTTCCAAGCGATAATTTAGCCTCAATATCACATTCCACCACCATGGTTTCCCTTCCCATCCTTCTTCCATTATTTCCTTATAACCCTCTTTTGTTTTATAGTTACATGACTTTATTTATGGACCAACATACAATTTTATCCTTTTCATCTTTTATAATTATGGAAGTATGCTTTGATTACAAATGCATTGTTACTACTCCCCAACTATTTCCCCTTGGAGATTAAATTTGATGGCTAACTTCCACTCTTGCCTCCATATGAATGTATTATCTTGGACTGCTACAAGAAAAATACCTTCTAGCATATGTTTCGAGGGTTTTAGTGTTACAAGATTTGGAAAATTTATAAAAAAAACATTCACTAAAACTTATGCAATTGGTAACTGAGGTTTTATTGAAGTTTTTAATATATTTTCACTTTAACTAAACTTTTAGAGTGGCTGAAGGTTTTACCAAAGGTTTTTTAGTTGGTGCACTTAAAAAGATAAGGCACCCTGGTGAAAAACTATTTAATACACACTGGTGCATGTTTTAGAAACCATTGGTTATTTAAGGACATATAAACACCAATTCTCTAGGGCCAGTTTAAGGAATAGTGCTCCAAGACCAATGTGGAGCACCGATTGTCCATTCTAAAAGAGAACCATAGGTGTGTTATGACTTGAAGGAGCATTAACGTACCCATTCCTAAAAGAGAAGCACTAATGTGTACATAACTTATAAGATCACTAATGTGTACATAGCTTTAGAAGAATTGTTACACCCATTTCTAAAAGAAAGGCACCGATGTGCACATATATTACATAATCACTAATGCACCATTATGTAAAATATGAGCACTGATGCACCCACACCAATGTGGAGAACCTATGTCAGTGATCTAGATTCAAAGAGGAGCGCTAATGTCACCGAACAAAAGTGAAGCATGATGTCAATGCTCCAATATTAAGAGGATCAGTGATGCTATAATGATTAAATATAACATTGGTTATATCAAATAATGAATCAATTATTAGTTTAATATAAAAAAATATTGTTACTTAATAATTTATTATTATTTTTAGTCTTTTTTATAGTAAATTTGTTTTGTATATAATAATGTTCATGTATGCATGTCAATTCCCACTAGCATGGTTGATATTCGAGGGGTTCCATTTGTTAGCATCCTAGGGCTTGAAACTTGGTGGTGGTGGAAGGAGACACCAAAAAAATCAATACATGCTAAGGGTTGGCGTGGCCTAGGCCATGTACTATCCTTGGGTGATTTTGACGGCTTAGATGCTGTCGAGTCACAATTTCTTAGACCATAAGACACTCTTGCAATTTAGGGAGATTTGCGTAAACAAAAAAATCATGTTTGCGTAGTATTGATTGATCAAATTGAATTATTAAATACATAATTCTTAAAATGTAGTGATAGCATAACTTTTATTTTGAATATTTCAAGTATTAATTGTTACCCTTTTTTTAATTTATCTCTCATTTACAATTAAAAAAATGAAAATACTTGTATAATATTAAAAAAGCATTATAATTTTGAATATTTGAAATAAAAAATTATAGTTGGAAGTAATATGCCCAAAGTGGAGAATTGATGCTCTGAGACCAAGAAAGAGAACTAGTAGCATTGGAGCACTAGTGCTCCTGGACAAAAGGGTAGCATTGGTCCTCCAAGAACAACAAGAACTCTATGTAGGTTGAATAATTTCATGAAATTTAAAAAAAAAGGAGGTGAAAACCCCTTTGTACATGCACCCATATTATAAAAAATTCTGCCCAATTCTTGGTCGACCCTGCACCTCATTTTCTATCCCTATTTGTTGATGTAAAACACTAAAAGAAAATCAACATTAACCTAGAAATAAAGGAAAAAGCTTAAATGGATTAAAAAACAAGAAAAGAAACTAGTAAGTAACTAACACTATTGAGAAATAATTTAAGTAACAGAAAGAAAATTAGTAATGGTGATATCCAACCATGTTGCAAAAAACATGTACCCCTTTATTAGTTTAACTTGCCCCTCATTTTCTAGTTATATAATACTAATAATAATAATACTAATAATACTAATAATAATATATTTTTAAGGTCACAACCTACCTAGATGCTAGATTTGGTCTATGATATCCCTTTGCTTGTGGGACAAGTAACCCCCCTCTGTGCAATTATTTGTTTGCTAAAGTCTATGGAGGTTTGCATACCCTACCTCCCTCCAAATTTGAGACTCTCACTTCCTAGGAGGAAGCACATGTTCTAGATGTAAAACCTAGAACAAAAAATCCACCATTAACTTTCAAAATAAATGCAAACCCCTCAAACTAACAATTATTATATATACCAAAACTAGCTAAAAGAATTAGAAATGATAGTGATAATCGTAATAAAATATAAATAAAATCAATAATGGGAATAAATGAAACAATTAAGAGGGAAAGAATGGTTAATTGGTTACATTCATGGCTATTTTTATTGCATTCTTATGTAGAGACATACTACTCTTCCTCTTCTCTCATGTGAAATGAAGAAATGAAACAAACCATCACTTTTTACTCATTTTAAAAGCCATATTTAGGTTTTCCCCACTTATTTTAATGTTTTTTTAACTTGTGGATTATAAATAAGTGATTTATCATATTATGAGAATTTATGCACCCATTCTTAAAGAGGAACAATGGAACACCCACATATTATACGAGCATTAGTTTTACCATACCAAAGAGGAGCATTGGTGTGTCCATATCTTATAGGATCATCATTGTGCCCACACCTTAAATAGGAGAAATGGTACACCCATAGAGAACAACAACACTAATGCTCCAAGATCAGTAGGGAAAAGCACTATGCTAGGCATAGAAACCTTGTGGATTTTCATAGTAAAGAGAGGTGAAAACGCCCATGGATATGCACCCATGTTGCAAAAAAAAAAATATCTTTCCTTGTTAAACTTATTTTCCATTTCCTACCTATATATGTTGATGTAGAACCCTAAAATAAATATACTATGAACCAACAAAACAAATAAAAAAACCCTCAACCCAAAAAAAAAAAGCGAAACTAGTTAATAAATTAAGAAAAATAGTGAGAAATGTAAAATAATAGAAATAAAATGTATGATGGGAATAGATGAAATAACGAAGAGGAATAAATTGGTTACTTGGATGCAATAATCTTTTATTTTCCTCACATTCCTGGATATTTGTATTGCATTCTCTTGTAACACCTCATCTTCCTCTTCTCTCTTGAAGAACCATATGGAATGAATACATGAAGCAAACCCTATATTCTTCCTCTTTTTAAAAGCCATTTTTTTGTTTGTTTTTTCCACCTCTTTCAATAAGTTAAAAGAAATTTTAATTAGTTTTTGGTGCACTAGTATATTAGGAGAATTTGTGGGACCATACCAAATATGAGAAATGGTGTGCCCACAGCTTAAAGAGGAGCACCGATGTACCCTTACCAAAGAGGAGCACATGTTTTTTGGGGAAATTGACACTCCACTGCACATTGGTCATGGTGCATCGATGCTCCTAAACCAATGTGAAGTATTGGTACATTAGGACAATGTATAGTAGCGATGTATTATGTGGTTGTTGAAACTTCAATGCACATTGGTATAGAAGCACTAGTGTGCCTAGACCAATGTAGAGCACATTGCAACAATGACTTGACCGAAGTAGAGCACTAATGTTCTTTTGGAATTTTGTTTCTTTGGTGTGCTTATAGCCATGGAGCACTAGTGATTTTGATATTAAATCATAATTGTGTGTCATTATGGTTTAAGCACAAAAAAAACTATTAAAACCTTCAGTCACACAAATTCTCTAGCAACCTCCACAATAAATAGAGAAGGATGAATTTTTAGGGGGAGGTTTTGCACAAACCTCCACTAGAAGTTGTTTTCTTTAGTGGTTGACCACATTTTCTAGGTTGTATATATTATAATTATATGAATATTGTTTATAGGTTTAAACGATTTGGATTTACCACTACATCTGATCTAAGTACCATCACCAACTCTCCACTTGGTCCCTTTACCTAAAATTCATACCAAAAATGATTTTTTACCATGGCCTTCTGTATGAATAAGGACTCACCAAAATTATTTACCATCTTCATGATATAATTCTCCATAATTTATGGGAAATGCATATGACACACATTATCTCCTCCCCAAAACCCTCACTCTTCATCAATTTCAACAAACTTTTATAATTCAATGTATGTTCAAACATGTCGATATTCTTAAGGCCCTATCCTCCATCCTCTTTCGGTTTTGTAATTTTTTTTCCATTTAACCATAGGAATTCCCTCCTTTTCTTGTTATCTTGTTCATAGGAAGCTAAAGCAATTTTTTTCCAATTTTTATCCAAGATATCTTTAGGGACATGGCCTAAGAGGATCAATACAACAAAAGTTTAACTAAAGTAATCCTTCCTCCTTTGGATACCCGTTGGTAGCACCAACTACTTACTCACTCTTCAATCTTCTCACATTCCAGTGCCAAAATTTGGGTCTCTAGCCATTGGGATTTATATGAAAACTCAAGTACTCTACCCCTTTATCAAATGGTTCTAAATTTAAGGCCAACACTTGAACACAAGTCATCCCCTAAGATATTGAACAATATATAATATTTGTGAGAATTTACCTCCATAAAAGTAGGTTTGGGACTTCCTTAAACTTCATTTATTCTCTCATTGAACTTACACCAAGATGAATCACATCATCAATAAATAATAAATGTGTTAAATAAATTGAATTTTCCTATTGAAGCCCTTTGTACTTCATTCTCTTTTATAGGTTTGAACCGTTCTTTTTTAATCTTCTACCACCAGTGATAATAGGAATGGGGGCATTGAACACTCCTATATGAAGCCGTTGACAAGAAAAAAATAATTTGCATGGAAATCCATTTATCAAGAAATTAAAATATGACATTGAGTCCAATCATCTCGTTATCAACATTTACCGCTGAGTCTCTCCTTCTTAATTGGATTAGAATTAATCTCAAGTAGATCTAGTTGACCTTATCATGTGCCTTTACCAAATCTAGTTTTATAACCATGAAAGGCATTTTTTTCTTTTATTGCCTCTCCATTGTATTCCAACTACCTCATGTATTTTCTTGTTGTGTAGAAAGTCAAACACTTCTAACATGAATTTTGAGAATACTACCTTAAACCTATTTGCTATTTTTTTTGTTATGGTCTTATACACTTAATTACATAAACATATGAGTACTTAGTGGACTCAAATTCATTTTTATTGGGTGTTAATGCTATAAAAGTGGCATTCATAGCACTTATAATTTTTCCTCAGCTCATGGATTCTTTAATAACACTAAATAATTATTCCTCCATAAAATTATAAACCCTAACTAAATTTTAGTTTTCCAATGTCCACCCATCATGGCATGAAATATTCCCATTTTTTTAATAATTGGAAGAATAATTTGAGGTCTTCTAAGGTGACTTATACCTCTATATTCTCATTCTAACATTTATTTAATCAATGTAGTGAAATAATAACCAACATTTAGGGTTTTTGTAATGTTAAATCTGGGAGGTTCTTGAAAAAGGCCTTAAAACGACTCACACCTTCAACTATCTCTTTAAACTTTTTGACATTCTGTGCATTGTTGTTCCTAATCTCCCAAATGATATTTTTGTTCTTCTTGTGTTTATCATAATTTTGGAAAAAAATCATATATTTTTTTATTATCTTCCTTCACAATCCAAATCCCCTTTCTCTTTAGTCTCCATTCAAATTCTTTTTATTCCTTCCAACATTTTTAGTTTTGATTTCTCTTCTTCTTAAAAACCACTACGATATTTTTCTCAGACAATTTCTTTATCTACTTTTATATTTCCCTTATTTCATTTCAATCTTCTTGACATATATTTTTTCCCATTCGACCACAATTTTTATTTTTGTTTTTAAGATTTATTACAAATTGAAACATGGTAGACTCACCTAAATTAGCTTTAGATTTATGTTAATTATGGGTAGCTAAATTTATAAAATATTCCTTATCTAACAGTGTGTGGTTATATTTAAATGAGAATGTGGGATTATATTTGCCATTCTCCATTTGTAAAAAAATGGGTAGATGGTATGATACACCTCCTCCTATGCAATACTTCAATTTATTTACTTTCTCAATTATTTTGTTTGCTACCACAAACTCATCCATTCTCTTTTTATATCCTCTCCTTGACATTTATGTAGTTCCTTTGGGTTGGAGCCAACTTTGGAGGTTATACATCACAAAGAATTCTCATTCTTCAAACATTTGAAGTAAGTAGTCTTTTAGTGGTTGACCCTACTCCTGCCCCCTAAATTTCCTTGACTTCTAATGTTATGTTCAAATCTCCACCCATAATCATGTTGTCCATTTGTATACTCTCTATTTCCTTAAAATTGTCCCATGATGCCTTTCTACACCCATAAGAACCGTATATTATGGTAGTGAATACGTTTCAAAATTATTTAAACTTTAAACTTGTTAGAATACTTGCATTTAAGAGAGAAGAGTTGATAATTTCTGCTGAAGTTTTCCAAACTGTTACTAAGCCTCACAATCTTCCATCATAATAAGAGAAAAAGAACCATTCTTTTAGGCATGAAATAAATGAGGTCATTTCTTTCATCCCATCACAAATTGTGTCTTGAATGAGAATAACATGAGATTATACTTGGAAAAATTATTTTGAGGTTATTTGTTAATGCACACCCCCTACCCCTCTCACACTCAAGGATACAATCTTCATGGAAAAATCATGCCATTGTGATCCTTAATACAAGGCCCCTCTTTATATTTAGTGACTTCTCTTCTTTCACTTATTTTTTTGATTTATTCTCCGCTAATACAAATAGGATGTATTACCTACTGAGGATAAAATATTATTCTCCAAATATAGACTCCCTTATATTCCTTCTTCTTCTCTACAAGAAGCATATTTCCTAGGTCCGAGTTTATATCTAGGTTGGACACTCAGTTCTATTCCTAGGGATCTACCACCAAGGACCCTACTAGAATAACTTTCTAAGAAAAAACCTTTATTACCCATGATTCCCTTGTCTAATTGAAAATATTTGAAGGGGTTTTTTCTTCTTCTTCTATGGAACTAGGGGTTTCCTTATGCATGTTTCCTTCCATACATATACCCATAGAGATATCTAATTTAGAACATGGTTTTGTTTTATTTTTATTTTTCTTTTTTATTTGGGAAGTTCCATATTCATATTTAACATAGAACCAAAGAAAAAATTATTATTTTTCTTACAACTCTCTTGATATTGGATTAAAGATTCTTGGATTGGATTTGTTTACCTAGAATCCAATTTCCATTTCTCTAATATGTTCTTTGAGGAGGACTCATTGCCTTCAATTTTTTTTTGATGAATTCGAATCCTCTCCTTTTTCCTTATTTATTATCTCAAAATTTCCCTCCTTTCACCTTTTATAAAATAGGGTTATTCTTTGGAATTTCCTTCTTCTCCCATTTTCTCATATAGTTGATAGAGTCTTTCCACAAATGACTAGTCAGATGACACTTCCAAAATATATGTGAAACCTTCTTGTAATTGAGAGGTTGGATTATTTTATGGTTACCCTTTAATATCTCAATTTATTCTAGTAAACCCTCCCTTAAATCCAATTACACCATAATTCTTATCACCTTTTTATCAACTTTTGAACCAAATTTTGCTTCAAATTATATGAACTTACTTATTTAATCCCTAATTCCTTAATGGTTTCCCCATTTAAGAACTCTAGTAAGAGTTCAATAATCAAGATCCATTCTAGGTTTATTAGCACTTGTTCCACCCTTCGATCAAATCATGGCCTCCAATTCTTTAAGTCAAAGATCAAAAACCCCTAATACCACCTTCGAGCCTTTATCCTTTCTAGACACATCCATGATCAGAATTCAAATGCTATCTATACATAAATTAAGATGTGAATTTTCAACATAGTTCCCTATCTCTTTTTTCCAATCTTTCTTAATTCAAAACCTTAGGGAGTCACCTGCTAACTTTTACCTGTAAATATTCAATCATGTTTTTTTCTACATGATTTGTTATTTTCTCTACTCCAATGTCTTCTCCTAACACTAAGAAATCCTTCTATATTTAGAATCTAAAGCATTTCCTCTTCCTCTTTAGCTTCAAACAATTAGGATTCCTACCTCCCCTTTTTTGTTCAAGAAGTGCCCCACTCTACCTAAAATTTAAACCATAGATCATGCACCAAAACACTATCCAAATCCTCTGCCTTTTAGTTGTTTTTATTCTCACTCATTTTTTTAACTATCAATTACCTTCCTTCTCAAATGATCACTCCTCCTTTGAATGCAAAGTAAATGAGGCTTCAAATTGGGCCTTGGCCATTAATTCTTTCCCCTTTGAAGTAACCCGAGCTTAAAGTTGCACCAAGAGCTACTCCCTTTGACATCCTTATATGTGTTATTGTGCTACACATAACTTATCATTGTTACAGTGTTTTCCTCTGCAAAGCTTTTATAATAGCCTTTGGAACTTAGGGTTCCTCGCTCCTTCCTTTGAACCTTGAAAATTTCCTCCTCTTGTTCCTTATAAATTTCCTCCCTATATTCCTTATATGCCTTCAATACTTCACCTAGTTCTTACTTTGAAGTAGATATAGAAGTCAATAATCCCTTATCTCCATCCTACACATAACTGACTTAAATATTATTCCATCTCCTCCTATATTTTGAACCTAATTTGAAAATTTTATTTTTTAGGGAAAAAAATCATAATTTTTTTACTTCCATAGGAATACAAAATTACATTTTGAATATGCTCCTATCCTAGGAATATCTCAAATTTTCCTATTAAGTCTTAGATACTATATATATCATGCAAGACAAAATGAGTACCCTTTGTACATAATTTTATAGATACTCTTATTAGTCCCTTCCTTTCAGGCAAGTAGGGACTCTTGTAATCAGCTTATCGTCGATTTAATTAGTTTGCACACAAAACAAAACAAACTTTAAACATTTATCCTAAGTTGCATTCAAACTTATTCAAAGTAGCTTTATCTACCAATCAACAACGTTGAAAGCTTTCTTGAAACCTTTTTTTCTACCAATCAACAACATTGGCCGCTTTCTCCACCAATCAACCATTTAGACTTCTTATTTGGCCTCATAACGAGGAGGGAGCAAACTTCTAGGGAAATATAATGCAATATTTAGGTTATAAGATGTAGAAGACATTGCATGGTGAATTAATGTTAAGGCTAATGTTAACATTACCTCTACAACATTAAATGTTAGGATAATGTTTGGGTATCATAGCCTTCATTCAAGATACACATCACCTCTTCTACTTACAAGTGTTTTTTCTTATTGTCACTGCTGGCATGATACGCAACACCTCTTCAAGTTACAATTGGTTTACACTCATGCCACTTGTATAAAATTATGTCATTGCACCGCCAAACACTGCACTTACAAAGAGATACTGATGCATCATGCAATTTTTTTCAAGCCAACGATTACCTTGGTTGTAGGTCCAATATCCATGTTCATCTTCGCTAGTTGCAAACCCCATTGGAGCATCCTTATAAACTACAAGGGTAGCATATTTAGTTCTATCCATTTTTTTTTTGTCCAAGTAAAGCACAAGAAGCTCAACAGAAGGATCGTCATCAATATAACCATTATTGGCTAGGCCTTTGTTCCTGAAGTGTATCTAAACATGCTCGCTTCAAGTAGTTGTTGTAAGGTTTCTTACATCTCTATGTTTTTCTTAAATTTTTTTTATAAATTAGATGGACGGGTATAATATCATATTCAGAAAAAAAATCAATCCACAATATTATTAATGCCAATGGACTCTCTTAGCTTTGCTTAGATCACCAAAAACTATGGCATTTAGCATTTTCATCCATTGAAATCTCTCTTTTTAGGGCAACCTGGAATTATTATTGTAATAAAATGAATTTATTACAATAATAATGCATTTTCTGGAGCCGCCTTCTTGAAGCAGTAGTATAGCAGGACTATCACCACCACCAACGTTGCCCCTGCAATTAACCCTAGTTTCCTAGAAGGGTACAAAAAAATAAGACTTGCATCTAAGAGAAAAACAATTATAATTAATATTAAGGCTCTGTAATGGATAATTTCCTTACCACGGAAAGAGAATGGTACTCTAGTAGGACTCCCCCAATTCTTAGTCAAAGGATTATATTTCGAAAAATATGAACAATTAAAATAGTAGCACTTAAGAATTCAAAATTAGACAATTAAAAATAGCTAAATTTACAAGGACATTAACAATGAATATCAACTATTCAGACATTCATAGATAAAGATAACTAAATTTACAAGGGAATTCTACTAAATAATGTTGGAGAGTATTTTTTAATCAAATATACATTTATGGAATCCATGGCTGTAAAAATCCATCTCCAATGAAACCATCATTATAGGAGCATATATGTGTTGGATTTCCCATGTTTGGAGAAACGAATGCTGATTCAGATTTACACAGGAATGCAATAGAATACACAAATAACCATAGAAACAAATATGTAGTGGAAATAACACTTCATTTCATTAATCAATAGCTGAAACTTGTTTACATACAGAATGGAAATAAACTAGCTAGAGTGTTGGTAGCTTATCTCTGAGAAGAGATGTGGTGGCTACATGGCTCTGAACTTTGTGTTACAATGAGGCTTGAAGGCCTATATATTATTGAGAAATAATGGAAACCCTGCACATCCAAAAACCTAACCCTAGGAGGTGAAACACCAGAATGTGGGCCCTATTGGGTAACTTGGTACATCAATTTCCCGGGGTCATAAGTTTAGCCTACTACCTCTGTTTATCACGCATGATACATTGTTAGAAAGATATTTTTAAGGAATACATCCATGAATAGAAAATATTGAGTCTGAAATAGACTCGTATTTTCCCGACATTCGATGCCGGCAATGTCACGTCCCCATGCCTCCGACCGGCAAGGAGGACGCGATCCATGGCATTAACCAAGCATACTAACAGCCTCATGAACATGTACAGGAAGTAAAATGGCAAAACATAATGCTGAAGTAGAATGCATTGAAGCAAAAACATGCACATATACAATTGTTCATCATACACAGCTGAATTAATTCATCTTGCATAGCAGAAACAACATGCATTCACACAATCATTATTTCAACATGTTCATTTCTATTTAATTAACAGTAATTATAGAATTGCAGAGGTAAAATGCACAAGATTACTTATCTTATGAAAGCTTTGCTCCGCAACCAGCTACGTCACTGCAATGTTCCACCCAACCACAGGCCAGCGTGCTCCTCAATCTCTCAGCAACGCTTCCACCCCCGAGCTGGGCATGATTCTCCAAGGAATAAGGGAACTAGCAGGCTTACACATAGCCAGGATACCCAAAAACACACAGCCAAGCCAACCAAGTTGGTTTTATCAGGCCATTAAGGAGTTGATGAAGGAAATTTGCTAAGCTGGTGAGCTCATTACAGAGCCAAGAACACCTACACTCGAACTAGCCTGACCTCTAAGACACCCATCCACACCCAACACAAGGAATCAGTCCCTTCTCTGCTACGCAGTCCCTCAGGCCCTGCATTCCCTTCCAGTGCTATTTAGGGGTGATGGAGAAGAAGGCCAGCCCTCTAGCTCTGTCTGTGTGGTTTCTAGCACCAGGTTTATCAAGCAACCAAGCCAACACCCTTACTCCTCACATAGTCCAAATACCAACAATTGCACTCAGACAATCAATTCAGCTCTCACAGCTTAAACAGGGAAAAACGAATTACACAGCCCCAAACGTAACAGCAAAAACGGCTCACAATATGGGGAAAAACACATAGTCCTGAAGCTTATCAGTGAGCACAACTCTCAGCAGGGAAAAACGTCCCAAATAGCCTGTGCGTGAGACCAATAGTTAGTGAGACAGCCAAAAACGTGATTGGCTCTTCACAGCCATGGTAAAAACACATGAAACTTCCAAAAATGTGAATGGAAAATGCACCAGCAGCTCCAAAAACGTGAGGAAGACAACCCAATCCCTGGCACTACAAAAACGACCTCCAATCCATGGGAAAAATGAAGCCAACAGCCAAAATCGTGGAATGAAAGACACAGGAAAAACTCCAACTGCTCCCAAAACGTGAGGAAAACTGAAAAACGTGGATGCATAGCAGAATGGCATATGTTTTTGGGCATTTTCCTTGCCAAGGAAGTCAGAACACGTTTTTCAAAAATGGGTCTCTGCCCAATTCGAATTTTTTCCCATACTCTTCCCATTCCATGCAATAACTAACTCAACCACATTCTGGCAAAAATAAATGATTGGGGAAAAAGACAAGAAAGGTAGTTGACATTTTGATGGGTTCTCTCATAGACATTTGGCTTTTCCCCATTGGCCCATAGGTTAAATATTTCACCCCCCCCCTTATCCTTAGAAAATCATGCCCCATTCGATTTGGTTGCTGCGACCGTAGCTAGTTGTGTCCATTAATTAATTATGATGCATATTTACATGATGGCCAACATAATGTATGCCGCATGCCCCGATATACCATCGATGACAAATTCAAATCCAAAACATAGCATTACCGATCAATGGTGGGGCTTTGGCCTTTAGCTCCGCACCATGATCATTACAATATATACATCATGTACATTTAATGTAACAGGGTCAAAACCGGGGCATTACATTCCCCTCCCCCTTCAATAGCACTATCCTCAGTGCTCACAAAATTTGAACAAAATGCTACACTGGCATCGCCTCAGTGTTCCGCAGAATTGAACAAAAAAGGATGTGCCAATCGCATGGCATCCTCCAGCTCCCATGTAGCCTCTTCAGGTCCGAAGTGCTCCCATTGCACCTTTACCTGACCTATGGCTGGGTTCCGGAGCATTGTGACCTTCCTGTCGAGGATGCGCATTGGCTCGATTCGGAACTCTCCCTCGGGTTCCACCTGAATCACATCCCAATTTATCACATGGTTAGGATCATGTACATATCTCTTAAGCAAAGAAACATGAAAAACATTATGAGCTCTAGTGCTAGCAGGAAATGCAAGTCTATATGCAACTGGCCCTATTCTTTCAAGAACTTCAAACGGCCCACAATATCTCGGTGACAACTTGGCACAACTTTCAAGCTTCAAGGAACTCTTCCTTGCCCTCACTCTAAGGTAAACATGATCCCCAACACTGAACT
>LPNX010468366.1:162402-217516 GCA_001517045.1 Pseudotsuga menziesii | reverse complement strand
AGAATCATGTTGTCTCCAAGTCATCGGCAATCCTGTAATAAAATCCATGGAAATAACTTCCCATTTCCATTCTGGAACTGGCAAAGGCTACAACAAACCTGCGGGATGCTGATGCTCAACCTTCACCTACTGACATTTCATACACCTTGAAATGTACTCAGCCATATCCTTTTTCATACCTGGCCAAAAGTATTGCTTTCTAGCTGTAGCAATTGTCTTTTGATATCCTGGGTGTCCAGAATACGGAGCTTGATGGATTTCATCCATGACAACTCTCCTCAAATCTGCTACATCTGGAATATAAATTCGGCCTTTATAAGTGAGAATCCCATCTCCTTCCAATTTATATCCCTCATACCTCTTCTCAAGACTTTGCTGCTGCAATTTGTCTTTTACCTGCTCATACAATTCATCTCCAGCAACATGATTAACAATCTGCTGCCTCAAATCAGATTGGAAAATACTAAGAGATGCCACATGCATTTCTTGCATCTTCCTGCTGAGCGCATCAACTACCTTATTCTCTTTTCCTTTTATGTGTTTGATCTCAAAATCAAACTCACATAAAAATTCCAGCCATCTTGCTTGCCTAGCATTCAACGTAGGCAGATCGAACAAATACTTCAGACCACAGTGGTCTGTTCTGAGCTCAAATCTCCTACCCATCAAGTAATGCCTCCACATCTTGAGAGCATGTACTATAGCTGCGAGCTCTAGATCATGAGTGGCATAGTTATTCTCATGCTCCTTCAACTTTCTTGACTCATAACATATCACGTGGTTGTCTTGCATAAGGACTCCTCCAAGCCCTTGTCCACATGCATCGGTACATACCACAAAACCTTTCTCTGGATCTGCAACTTTCAATACTGGCGCACTAGTGAGAAGATTCTTCAACTGCTGGAAGCTTTCTTCACACTTCGATGTCCATTCGAACTTCATCCCCTTCTTTTGCAAAGAAGTGATGGCATGTGCAACTCTAGAGAATCCTTCAATGAATCTCCTATAATATCCTGCAAGTCCCATGAAAGATCTTACATATGTCACATTTCTTGGAGTAGGCCAATTCATAATGGCTTCAATCTTTTCAGGGTCCACGGATATACCCTCCTCTGAGATAATGTGACCCAAATACTGAATTCTATCTCTATAGAAGTCACACTTGCTCAGTTTTGCATACAACTGATGCTCCCTAAGCACTTGCAATGTCAGTCTCAAATGCTCTTCATGCTCTTTCTCATTCTTGGAATAAACAAGAATGTCATCAAGGAAGACAAGAACAAACTTGTCCAAATACCTGCTAAAGAAACTATTCATAAGGCACATAAATGTAGCTGGTGCATTTGTGAGGCCAAAGGGTACCACCACAAACTCATAGTGCCCATACCCTGTCCTAAAGGCTGTCTTATGAATGTCTTCATCCTTGATCCTTACCTGATGGTAACCAGACCTCAAGTCAATCTTAGAAAATACCTTTGCTCCTCTCATTTGATCAAAGAGGTCATCAATCCTAGGCAAAGGGTACTTATTCTTCACATTAACCTTGTTCAACTGTCTATAATCAATACATAACCTAAGCGTACCATATTTCTTCTTTACAAACAGAACTGGTGCTCCCCAAGGGGACACACTCGGCCGGATATACTTCTTTTCCAACAACTCTTGCAGTTGCATCTTCAACTCTAGCATCTCTGGTGTGCTCATCCTGTAGGGTTCCTTGGACACTGGTGCTGCTCCTGGCACAAGTTCAATTGTGAAGTCAATGTCCCTCTTTGGAGGAAGCCCTGGAATCTCATTAGGAAACACATCCCTGAATTCTTGTAGCACCTGATAGTCCTCCAACCTAGGAGTTTCATCTCTCGTTTCCTCCAAAATCTGAGCTGCATACAACTGGCAACCCTTCCTACAGAACTTCTTCAACTGCATTGCTGAAACTTGCCTCATTGAAATCACCTTTGGAATACCTTTCACAACTACTGGGTTCCCTTCTTCATTTAGGCATTCAAAAGTCTTATTGTAGCAATCAAGCTTCACTCTGTGAGCTTCTAACCAATCCATCCCAATGAGAACATCATAGGAACCAAGCGGTAGAACATTCAGATCTACACAAGTGACCAATCCATTCATAACTAATGGACACTTCTCTACCACTTCGCTGACCTTTCTCTTAGTTCCAGTGGCTAGCTGAACTAACCAAGACTTCCTATGCTTTACTTTCTTAAAAGCACAAATCTCCACTACTCTAGGAGTAATGTAACTATGAGTAGAACCAGGATCAATCAAAATAGAAATAGATTGCTCAGCAATCTTACCTGCTACTTCAACTACAGCTGATTGGTGATCTGCCTGGTGGTCCTCTAGTGCTGCATAAATCCTAGGTACTTCCCTTGCTACTTGACTCACTGTTTCTGGCTCCTGAACATTATACGCTGGTCTGGCACTCTCATTCTCGAGTGGACAATTTCTGCGCAAGTGGGGTCCTCCACATTTCCAACATTGAAGTGGTCCTCTATTCTGTTGTGGATCCTTAGGTTTTTCTCCTGACACTCCAACTGGCTTACTCGCAGCTTGGGATGGCTGCTTCTGCTGATTCCTGAAGTTAGAAGGTTTGAAACCTTTCCTTCTCTGGTCAAACTTCTCATTCTTCTTGTCCTTCCATGCCTTATGGTAATCAGGTTTACCCTTGCTTTGCTCATAGCAATACTTAGCTTTCCTTATTGCTTCTTCAAGAGTTCTAGGCTCATAAAACTCAATCCTATCTTTGTAAGACCGAGGTAATCCACTCAAAAAACGATGGACCTTTAACTTTTCATCTCTGATGTACCGAACATACCTCAACAGCTCCAAAAAATTGTTAGCATACTCTTCCATGGTCTGCTGTCCCAATCTCAGCTCATGGAACTCCTTAATCTTGTCATCATAATACCTGTCAGATAGGTATTTCTGCTTGAAATACTTCTTGAACTGCTTCCACTTAAGTCTTCTTTCACTAATCCTCTTCACTTGCTTGAAGTGTTCCCACCAAATGGATGCCCTTGCGTTCATATTGAATATGGAAACTCTTGCCTTCATGTTTCCTGAATAATAATGCACTTGAAAGTACTTTTTAATCCCAAGAAGCCAAGCTTCAGCCTCTTGTCCAGTCTTTACCTCACCATCAAATGTAGGAGGTTTTGCCTTTTTAAACTCATCACCAGAGTGATCCCTATGGTGTCTCTTCCTTTTTCTTTTATGAGAAGAGAAGCTCGAATCCCCGCTGGATTCTTCTGAATCAGATGACCCACTAGAAGTCCTTCTCCTTCTCCTAGTACTGCTCTTACTGCCTTCTGGCTTTGCTGTATCTCGTCTAGAATCTATCTTCTTATGCAAGTATATCAAACTCTGCAACATTGCAGCATTCAACTGATGCTGCTCTTCTTGGGCTTTGATCAAGCTTCTCATGGTAGCTGCAACATCTGACGGGGTCTCTTGGAATCTCCTTCCATTTGACTCAATGTCATCATTCCTATTATGGACATTTTCTCCCATGGCATCTCCTGCTTGCTCGAAGGAATCCCGAGCATCATACCCATCATGGGTTCTCATACTGAACTGCAACTTACTTACCAAACTGCACTACCTGGTATACTACCCTGGAAGGTGACTATAATTCTACAAACGTGTTAATGACAACACAATTGTTAGATGCATAACATTGATATAAATCATAATCATTTACCTTTTCCGGAAATAATCATAAAATTACAAATGCCCAAACACACAAAATTTCCTTCATCCAAGAACGTCTATCTGAGGGGGACGACGGGGGTCAAGGGGGCTTGCCCCCTTGTGGCTTCCGCCACTGTAGGGCGGGTCGAGGGCAGCGCCCTCATTTTTTTTTTTTTGTAAATTGTTGATTTTCGCGCAATCTGGTGCATAAGATCGCTGCCAATTTCTCATTTTCGGCCCTGAAAATTCCCCTGAAAATAGTTGGAAAATCCTTCTAAAAACAGTTGAAACCGACCCCCAAAACTATCCTTCCTTCCGCAATATCGGCTCCGGTTCCATTCTCCATATCGCCGAATCGGCTCCTTTACCATTCTCTCCTCTGCCGAATCGGCTGTCGGCTGTATCTCTAATCGGCTGTCGGCTGACTCTCTGATCGGGTGTTGGAAGCCTTTGGAATCGGGCGATCTATTCATCTACGCAGCCGCAACGGCGGCTCCCCCGGAAGTTCCAACCTTCCGCAACGTCGAACGCTCCTTCCCTTTCCTCTTCGATCGGCGCACTTTTTCTTGCGGCGTCAGCAGTCTTCTTAATCCGCCCGCAGATGCCTCTAGCTTCCGCAACGGCGGACGCTCGAAAGCTCTGAGCCTTCCGCAGCAGCGGCTCGCACAAAGTTCCAAACCTTCCGACTTGGCACTGACGTCGGACGTCAGCTGAATTTTGGATCGGAAGCCAAATCAATTCGCCGTCCGCAATGGCGGGCGGGAGACTTTACCAATCTGTCTGCAACGGCGGACGCCCACTTTTCCAGCTCTTCCGATCGGCGCTTAGAACCACATCGGACGTCGGCGGACTCTCGGAACATCGGATGTCGGCAGAATCTCAGAACATCGGATGTCGGACCACTCTTCCTTCCGATCGTTCCGTCACTTAGCCAAATTTTAAACCTTTCTGTGGCGTCGGCGGTCGGATGACTTTACGATCAGCTGCAGAATCACTTTGCCGTCCGCAACGGCAGATGGGAAGATCGTGAAACCTTCTGCAATGACGGAATTTTCACTTCCTCCAATGGCCCGACCGTTCCATACTTAGCCGAATTTTCAACTTTTCTGTGGTGTCGGCGATCGGGTGACTTTTGGGTCGGAAGCATGATTGCTTCGCCATCCGCAATGGCGGACGGAGGACTTTACCAATTCGTCCGCAACTGCGAATGGAAAGATCGTGAAACCTTCCGCAACGGCGGACAGGGACTTCACGAAACCTTCCGCAACAGTGGACAGGAACTTCATGAAACCTTCCGACTATTCAACATTTCAACAAATTTTTTTCATTTTCACAGTCTTCCACTGGTTCGGCTGAGCAAAATGAAATGCAACCTCTATCAGTGGTTCTTCTTGGCCCATAGAGGCCCACTGCTGCAACTCAGAAGCTCTGATACCATTAACTGTCACGTCCCCATGCCTCCGACCAGCAAGGAGGATGCGATCCATGGCATTAACCAAGCATACTAACAGCCTCATGAACATGTACAGGAAGTAAAATGGCAAAACATAATGCTGAAGTAGAATGCATTGAAGCAAAAACATGCACATATACAATTGTTCATCATACACAGCTGAATTAATTCATCTTGCACAGCGGAAACAACATGCATTCACACAATCATTATTTCAACATGTTCATTTCTATTTAATTAACAGTAATTATAGAATTGCAGAGGTAAAATGCACAAGATTACTTATCTTATGAAAGCTTTGCTCCGCAACCAGCTACGTCGCTGCAACGTTCCACCCAACCACAGGCCAGCATGCTCCTCAATCTCTCAGCAACGCTGCCACCGCCGAGCTGGGCATGATTCTCCAAGGAATAAGGGAACTAGCAGGCTTACACATAGCCAGGATACCCAAAAACACACAGCCAAGCCAACCAAGTTGGGTTTATCAGGCCATTAAGGAGTTGATGAAGGAAATTTGCTAAGCTAGTGAGCTCATTACAGAGCCAAGAACACCTACACTTGAACTAGCCTGACCTCTAAGACACCCATCCACACCCAACACAAGGAATCAGTCCCTTCTCTGCTACGCAGTCCCTCAGGCCCTGCATTCCCTTCCAGTGCTATTCAGGGGTGATGGAGAAGAAGGCCAGCCCTCTAGCTCTGTCTGTGTGGTTTCTAGCACCAGGTTTATCAAGCAACCAAGCCAACACCCTTACTCCTCACACAGTCCAAAGACCAACAATTGCACTCAGGCAATCAATTCAGCTCTCACAGCTTAAACAGGGAAAAACGAATTACACAGCCCCAAACGTAACAGCAAAAACGGCTCACAATATGGGGAAAAACACACAGTCCTGAAGCTTATCAGTGAGCACAACTCTCAGTAGGGAAAAACATCCCAAATAGCCTGTGCGTGAGACCAATAGTCAGTGAGACAGCCAAAAACGTGATTGGCTCTTCACAGCCATGGTAAAAACACATGAAACTTCCAAAAACGTGAATGGAAAATGCACCAGCAGCTCCAAAAACGTGAGGAAGACAACCCAATCCCTAGCACTACAAAAACGACCTCCAATCCATGGTAAAAATGAAGCCAACAGCCAAAATCGTGGAATGAAAGACACAGGAAAAACTCCAGCTGCTCCCAAAACGTGAGGAAAACTAAAAAACGTGGATGCATAGCAGAATGGCATACGTTTTTGGGCATTTTCCTTGCCAAGGAAGTCAGAACACATTTTTCAAAAATGGGTCTCTGCCCAATTCGAATGTTTGCCCATACTCTTCCCATTCCATGCAATAACTAACTCAACCACATTCTGGCAGAAATAAATGATTGGGGAAAAAGACAAGAAAGGTAGTTGACATTTTGATGGGTTCTCTCATAGACATTTGGCTTTTCCCCATTGGCCCATAGGTTAAATATTTCACCCCCCCCCTTATCCTTAGAAAATCATGCCCCATTCGATTTGGTTGCCACGACCGTAGCTGGTTGTGTCCATTAATTAATTATGATGCATATTTACATGATGGCCAACATAATGTATGCCGCATGCCCCGATATACCATCGATGACAAATTCAAATCCAAAACATAGCATTACCGATCAATGGTGGGGCTTTGGCCTTTAGCTACGCACCATGATCATTACAATATATACATCATGTACATTTAATGTAACGGGGTCAAAACCGGGGCATTACAGGCAAAATGTCGTTTAGGGCCTTAAAACGGCTCTGGAAGTTTAGGACCTGAAAACTGCCAAAAATAGTAAATTATGCTACAATTATGGAAACTAGAAAATAGAAAGAAACAATGGTGGGGGTCCAAGAGGAATATTTGGGTGGCCACCAATATCCTCCTAGATCATTCATCCCCCCTTAGGAAGTAATGGTCCCCATTGCGTTGAGTTCCTTCATGATATGAGGAAACTTCTGTTGAACTTGGTCCCTAGTGAGCCACTTCCCCTGGTGAAGGAATTGGCCTACTTTGACAACTCGATATAGCTGGATCTTCTGTTGGTGGGTGTTCTTTATCTATGTGTCCATAATCCAATCAGGTGTGGCTTGTTCCATGTAGTCGGGGTTTAACTCTATTGGTGTGAGTTGTTCTACCATGTCTGATGTGTCAAGTAGAGGTGGAAAGTAGGGCTGAAGGTGGTCTACATTGAACACTGGGTGCAGACCAAGGAATGATGGAATACTGATCTTGAAGGCATTGTCCCCAACAAAATTGGTGATGGTGTATGGCCCATATCGGAGTGGGTGAAGCTTGCAGTGGAGTCCAGTGAGGCGCTCCTTCTGCAAATGTAGCCACACTTTGTCACCCATTTGGAAGTTGTGTTGCACCTGATGCTGATCATGTCATTTCTTGTACTTAACATTGGATCTATCCAATATGCCATGAACTTGTTGGTGAATGTGCTTAATGCTCTCAATGAAGCTATTTTCCTTGGAAACTTCAAACTAGATATGAGCTGAATCAGCCTGAGTAGCTACAAATGGCATGGCTACGTCAATGGGACATACTGGCTGGAATCCCAAGCCCACCTAAAAGGGTCTATGGTTAGTTGAGCTATGGAGAGCCCAGTTATAGTTGTGTTGTACATAGGGGAGACTCTCATCCCATGTGCATGGATTCTTTGAGTTGTACATGCACAAAATGTGTACGATCATCCTATAACTACCTTTGTCTGGCCATCGATCTGGGGATGGAAACCTGTGGAATTTGTGAGCTTGGTGTCTAGAAATGACCATAGGATAGACTAGAATGTACTAAGGAACCTGTTGTCCTGGTCTGAGATTATGGATTGTGGGATCCCAAAGTGTACCCATACTCGTTCAAAGAAGAGTTTAGCAGTGGCTTCTGCTGTGATATTCTTCTTGCAGGCCACCATTATGGCCATCTTTGAGAATCTGTCAATGACCACAAACACATAGTCATTGTCATGCTTAGTATAAGGAAGGCTCGACATGTAGTCCATGGAGATGGATTCCCAAGGTCAACTAGGGGTAGGAAACAGAATATATAGGCCTTGCTTCTTGATGGATGGTTTGGCAATGGCGCAGGCAATGTAGGATCAGATGTACTTCCTGACATCCTGTCAAAGGTTCGGCCAATAGAAATACTTCTATAGTACTACCACTATTTTCTCGAACCAGAAATGCCCAGCGACCCAACTATAGTGCGCTTCCCAAATCATCTTGGCACACTTGCTTGAAGAAACACAAAGGTGTCCCATGTGACATAGTAGTACATCCTGGAGGTGAAATTTTGGAGCTTGATTTCCCTCCAAGAGCGTCTAGTATGTGTGGCTGAATTATGGATCGCTCTTGTAGAGAAGCGGATAATCAGAAGTCTCGTGCCCACAAGAGTTGAGCATGGTGGTTATCGCCACGATCGGTGGTCGGCTGAGGCAGTCTGCAACATTATTGGTGCTTCCCTTCTTATACTTGATGTTCAAATGAAATTTTTGTAGATATGTGGACCACTTCTGATGGTGATCGTTCTATAACTTCCCTTGTGTCTGCATGAACTACAGGGGTCAGTGGTCTGTGTGGATGATCGTTTCCTTCCCCAAATTGTAATGCTTCCATTATCAGCAAGCATGTACAATGGAATGCATCTCTTTGTCATAAGTGGGATATTTGTGGACTATGTTGGACAATGTCTCATTGTGATATGCCATTGGATGCCCTTGTCGAGTACGGAGTGCCCCAATAGCATAGTCAGAGGCATCTGTCTTGATCTCAAATGGTTGTTGCAAGTCTGGTAATGTGAGCACTAGGGCACAACAGAGGCAATTTTTCAATTCTACAAACGCCTTCTATTGAGTTGCTGACCAAAAGAAATTTTATTTCGCTCCTCCCTTGGTGACTTGACTCAAGGGCCAAGTGATATGAGAGAATCCCAACACGAACCTACGGTATAAATTAGCAAGGCCCAAAAAGCTGTGAAGCTCTGTAAGAGTAGTTTGGGCTAGCCAATCCTAAATGACTTGGATCTTGGTTGGATCCACATGTACCCCACACTCATCAATAATGTATCCTAGATACTGAACCTGGGTCATACCAAAAGTGCACTTGTCCAAATTGGCACACAACTTGTGCTGCCGCAATGTTTGGAGGACCTGTCAGATGTGGTGGAGGTGCTCTTCCCAAGTTTGACTGAAGATCAGGATGTCATCCAAGTACATTAATACAATTGAGTCAGTGAATGGCCATAAGATTTCATCCATCAGTCTCATGAAGATTGTAGGAGCATTCATCAACCCGAAAGGCATAACCAACCATTCGAAAAGGCCTTTTTGGCTTTGAAGGAAGTCTTCCACACATCGGTCGGTTTAATCAGAACCTGGTTTAAGTCGATCTTGCTAAAGTTTTTAAGTCAATCTTGCTAAAGTATTTCACCCCTTTAATCTGGTCTAGGAGTTCATAAATCCATGGGATCGAGTACCTATTCTAGACAGTGATCTTATTCAGTGCCCGATAGTCAATATAGAGTCTCCAAGTCCCATCCTTCTTCTATACCAACACGATCGGGTTCCCACAGGGTGATGAACTTGGCCGGATGTGACCCTTCTGCAGCAGCTCTTGAATTTGCCTCTTGATTTCATCATTCTCCATAACAGAGCATTGATGGATCGGTCCATTGGGTGGTAGTGTACCTGGGGTCAGATCGAAGGGGTGCTTGACACTAGTACAAAAGCGCAAATTTTTCCACTGTATCCTATTCTAGACAGTGATCTTATTCAGTGCCCGATAGTCAATATAGAGTCTCCAAGTCCCATCCTTCTTCTATACCAACACGATCAGGCTCCCACAGGGTGATGAACTTGGTCGGATGTGACCCTTCTGCAGCAGCTCTTGAATTTGCCTCTTGATTTCATCATTCTCCATAACAGAGCATTGATGGATCGGTCCATTGGGTGGTAGTGTACCTGGGGTCAGATCGAAGGGGTGCTTGACACTAGTACAAAAGCGCAAATTTTTCCACTGTATCCTATTCTAGACAGTGATCTTATTCAGTGCCCGATAGTCAATATAGAGTCTCCAAGTCCCATCCTTCTTCTATACCAACACGATCGGGCTCCCACAGGGTGATGAACTTGGCCGGATGTGACCCTTCTGCAGCAGCTCTTGAATTTGCCTCTTGATTTCATCATTATCCATAACAGAGCATTGATGGATCGGTCCATTGGGTGGTAGTGTACCTGGGGTCAGATCGAAGGGGTGCTTGACACTAGTACAAAAGCGCAAATTTTTCCACTGTATCCTATTCTAGACAGTGATCTTATTCAGTGCCCGATAGTCAATATAGAGTCTCCAAGTCCCATCCTTCTTCTATACCAACACGATCGGGCTCCCACAGGGTGATGAACTTGGCCGGATGTGACCCTTCTGCAGCAGCTCTTGAATTTGCCTCTTGATTTCATCATTCTCCATAACAGATCATTGATGGATCGGTCCATTGGGTGGTAGTGTACCTGGGGTCAGATCGAAGGGGTGGTTGACACTAGTACAAAAGCACAAATTTTTCCACGGAGGTTTTCTACGTTTCTTACTTTTTGGTGTAAAATCCGATGTAATAGGAATGAGGCGTCACTGTATCCACGCCTAGCCATCGCTGTATCCACGACGGGACTCTTAGCCATCACTGTATCCACGCCTAAAGCCTTGGAGGTTGCTGTATCCATGCCTGGCCATCTCTATAGCGACGGTACCATCTTTTGTTGGCTTTTTATAACGGTCAAGGCCAATAGAGTAATAAAAAACATGAATGAGGGGTGTGGCTAATACTTAATGATCGGATGCGATTTTTGAAGCTAGACTAATTCATATTGGTTATTCTATACCACTTATGGTTATAAGAACTTATAAGAACGTTTTTTTTTAATAATAATATTATAATGAAGCTTATCACAATGCTACAAGGTTTTCCTTTTTAATTTAAGTATTACAGTGAAGTAAAAAAAGAACTCTTCAACTAAAAGTTGAGAATGAGAGTATGTGTCCCACTTAAACCCTCCCTTTACACAAGACACTATGCACCCTTGAAACTCACCCTTTACACAAGAAAATGTGTATCATTTACCTAAGACATTAAACCCACCCTTTACACAAGACACTATGCACCCTTTACATAAGACACTATGTATAGAATGAGAGTATGTGTCCCACTTAAACCCACCTTTTACACGAGACACTATGCACCCTTTACACAAGACACTATGCAAGGAGACACATTTTTGTAAAAGGTTTGCCTTTGATGGGAAGTATCAATACCAGTTAATCATCAAAACCAAGAATCGTTAGAAATATGTTTGGATAATTATTATCTATCTAAGGGCACTTTGCATGAAGCTAAAGTATTATTTAATTGTTTGATAGCGATGGAAAATTGTTTGATACTCAGAGAACTTGAGCAAATATGCAAGTGATCATCATGGGAGTAGATGAGAGTAGAGAACAAGAAAATGTTATATAGGCCAAGGCCATAAAATAGTTTTGAGTCTAATGCAGGAAATGGGAAGAGAATATCCATATCCAAAGAATATGTCTTGAGTTGTAGAGGACACCAAATAATTTATATGCATTAAAATAGAGGAGTGTCATTAAGAGGTCTTCCAATCATGTTACTCATCTCCTACAAGATCACAAGTGGAGGAATCACAACAACCTAGAGCTAAAATGACATCCAAACCTTAAGAGGGACATGAGGGAGTCTCATCTGTCTTCTCTCTTGTGGGTGTGTATTCAAGGATGCCATTGGCTTTAAATGGGGTAGAGAAAGATGTTGTATTTAGCTTGATGGGGGGGAATGATGAATATGGAATATAGGGGGTAGGAATTGCAATTCTTGGTCAAATAATACAACAACATATTGAGGAAAACCACAAATATGATGGTGCTCTTCATGTTTAGATAATTGAGGGCCTTCATTCACCAAACACTAGGACGTAAAATTCAATTTTCCTAGCGAGAGGTGAAGAAGCTTGACTCGATCTCAAACAAAGCATAGATAATATCAAGACAATTCTTTATTAATAATAGTGTTCCCAAATCTCACATTATTACCAATGTACATTCAGTGGAAGCACCAAGTCAACAAGTTCGAAAGGACGATTTAGATTCTCCACAACCCACAAACCACACTTAGGTAGCTCCATTCATCTCGAAGTAATTGGTCATATTGGTGATCAATGTCCTCTTTTGGTTAGTGTTACCCAAATGTAAAGGCTATCTTTTTGGCATAGAAAATGAAAATTGTGATAGTTATTTTGTGTAGTGGTGATAAGAATCCCTGTAGTATATAATCTAGCCATAACAAGTTTAAATCACATGAAGAGCTTAGGTTTGAACATCTATTATAATTTTTTATTTATCTATTTATGGAAAAGTTTAACTAGTTCAAAGGGGATACCACGAATTCAATAAATATCTAAATATATCCATGAGTAAAGTCACAAGCTCACGGATGATCATGCTTCTCATTTTTTAGACTTGTGGAGTTAAAGGAGGTGTTTCTTCAATAAGCTCTTTCATAATGAATTTCCTACCTCCACAATTGCACACCGACTATAGGACATTATTTTTTGACATTAAAATTTATTGGAATCCTTTTGTTGTCAAACAACAAGAAAAAAACCTAGAAATGAAAAATATATATTTGCAAGCATTATGACCACATAAATTTTCAAATCGAAGCAAATAAACTACACAAACAAGACAACACAAAATAATGTACTTTTATTGACTTATCATATTACTAGATTATACAACGTACCACCATGGACAATTATAGAGACTTAAGATGTTTCATAGATACACAAATATACATCCAATGAATATCCCCATATAATTACCGATCTTTTTGCAATTTTCTATCCCTTTTTTAGTAACATGTTACCAATCATAATTGTGAAAACTTCATATAAATAGATCTTAATTTGAATATGTAATTAAAAAAAAATAGGTTTGCACCATTAGTTTTAATATTTTATTTCAAAACTCTTCATACAACTTGATAGTCTTTTAATAGTCATTGGGCATAGGAATATCCATGGATATCAACACACTTTCGCCACATGTATATTCCTAAGAATCATGCTTCCATGTGTATTTGTAACATTAAAAAAAACGAGACATTGTGTGTTGCACTTTACTAATAATAGCTTCACACAAGCAAATATGTTACAATTCCAAAATAATTCCACTCGAAAAGAACAAATATTTGATATCGAGTCGAATTTATTCATTTTAATAATATAGATAGATTATAATAAAAAATAAAATCATAATTTAAATTTAAATTCAATACAAATAGATGACAAATTAATTTTAATTATTAAAATAGATTGTTAATCTTATGCCAAACCATAAGATCTTTCATTGTTCATCAATTATTTATAGTTCTCTCTTCGTCAAATTGAATTTTACTAACCAAATTGTTATCTTAAATGTAATCTTGGATTTTTTATTAACCGCCAAAAACCGAACTGCAACCATTGAACTCATGTTTTTCTATAACACCTTTGTTTTACATTGCATGGCATTATTACCACCAACAAACATTATTATAAGTTCTCTCTTAATCAAAATGATTTGTTTTGACCAAATCCTTCTCATAACTATAATCTTGGATCTTTTATTAACCACCAAGAAACCAAGTTGCAATCATTAGTCTCGTATTTTCATATAACACCGTTGCTTTACATTGTGGGGCATTACTCCCAACATCACATGTGTGATTTCATCCAAGTTTTGCCACCCAATTTCATCCCTCACAACCCCCAAACGCATTCGAACGCATTTGTAGGTCCTCACAATTTCGTCCAACCCTCCAATTTGCAGGCCCCGAATGCATTGGCTTCACGGTTTCTGGGAGCTGGAGAGAGTTGCTCCCCTTGGCTAGGAGCTCGAGAAAGCCTAGGTGAACGAATTTGCAGGTCCTCACAATTTCGTCCAACCCTCCAATTTGCAGGCCCCGAACGCGTTGGCTTCACGGTTTCTGGGAGCTGGAGAGAGTTTCTCCCCTTGGTTAGGAGCTCAAGAAATCCCAGGTGAACGCATTTGCAGGCTTTCTATCACCCTCCAATTTCATCCACGAGCAACGAGCATCGAACATGTCTAGCCAGGTATGTCTTTTGGACTGATAGCTACCATCCAATTTTCAATATATGTTAAAGTGAATTCGGTTGATGAAGCATTCCAGTCACATATCTAGATCGAGAACGATATTTTAATGCTTCCACCTTTGAGTTTGAGACCCTTTTGGGTTATATCCTCCTCGTGGCTTCGGATTCACACTATCTATTGCTCAATTGGGGTTTCTATGAATTCAAGAAAACATAGCAAGTTTTAATGGTCTCATCATTTCAAGCATACACAATCTTTTGCTGGCAGCCGGATGTTTTGGGTTTCTGTAACACAATCAACAGTTCTATTCATTTTCTATTAGGTTTTGTTTTAGCTTCTTCAGGGTTATTACCTCTGTAGCTCAACTCAGGTATTCCCACCCAAGATGCATTATATACTNGTTTTAGCTTCTTCAGGGTTATTACCTCCGTAGCTTAACTCATGTATTCCCACCCAAGCTGCATTATATACTCATTATCCATGGATTGCTGGGTTCATTATGGCAGGGGGATTTGCTTATGGAACTCTATTTATAATCAATGAGTATAATCTGGAACAGAATAAGGATAATGTGTTGGCAAAATTGTTGGAGCTTATCTCTAATCCTCCTTACGGAGTATGTCCTGAAACAAACCACGGAGAATGTATTGGCAAAAATGTTGGAGATTAAGGAAGCTTGAATATAGCGATTTTCACATGAATCGAGCTAGTTTTAAGTTTTTCTTATGCACCCATCACCCCCACAATTTGTGCCTGCAATAGGTGAACCTGAAACTGGATATTATACTAAGCCAATGAGTTAGCGAAGTCAAACTGCTATTTCTAGCAGGCTTACTGAAAAGTATATGAACTTTTGATGCCTAAATGTTTTTATTTGATTTCATATTAAGCGAGATAGATATCTGATTTAGAGTCTGCCCTAGCAAGTTGATTAACAATCTATTGGAATGAAAACCACGTATAGTGGGCACCTTACCAAAGACCCTAGTTTGGTCTTTTGGTTTTAATTTGATTGCATATAGTCAATTCACCAAGAGAGATATCTGATTTAAAGTCCCTATGTTGTAGCAAGTCCATTAACAACCTATTGGAATGAAAAACTACTGATAGTGAGTACTTTGCCAAAGATCCTGGTTTGGTCTTTTAGTTGAGGATTCATATCTAGCAGTAACGGGTTTCACGTTTCCAATCAGATGATGCTAGTTATATGAATTGCAAGAAGAAGATGTGAGTAGGGCAGGTAGTTTTACCATCTTAACAAATGTTCAAGTTTCTACGGTGCTATTGCCTTGATTTTTCATGCACTGCTCATACCAGGTTATATTTTCTTTAAAATGCAGTGTGTTTGTCCTATTTGAAAAGAATGGTGCCAAGGAGTTAAAATAATGTGGCAATCATAGAATTAAATTCTGAACTTGTAAATACAAATCCACACCAAAGGGATGAGGCTGTTATTTTCCATTGAATAAGCATGGGTGTCTGAAAGAAATAGAGCCTTAAACTTGGTATTTGCTAATGCAAATTCAGCTCAAAAGACCAAACCAGAGTCTTTGCCTCTGGCGAGGCATCTCTGTTTTATTAAATACACATGCGTCCCCATGGAAAAGTGATCTTGCAAGTTGTGGGCATGCCAAAAGCCCTGAAGGGAATAAAACCTTCCATTGGTGACAGGAAAGGTGCTTATGTTTCTTGACTAGTAAAATAGAGCAGGGAGTTTATTTTTATGTATTCAATTGCAATTTGCATTGATTCCAGTCATATGAATATCAAATTCTCCTTTTAGTTTAAAAAATTGATTAAGAGGAGAAATGTAGAATGGGCTCTAATTCACGCTATAAAAATCTTTTGAAGACAGAAAAATGATTTAGAACTTTTTCATTGAATAGACATTATTGTCACTGGTCCATAACCAATCTCAAAATTGCATTAATATTCGCAATCAGATCTATAGCAACAACAACAATAATACTTGAGAATTTGTTGTACAATTTCAGGCCTCCTGCCTGATGAGCATAAAATAAAAAATGATCATCAATATCAATCTGGGTGTAAACTTGATCTCTTGGTATTCAATCCCCAGTTGGGTTCCCTATTCCTCCATCACTCATACACATGAATATGCCCCAGATATTCCCATCACTCATAACCAATATACAAACCATCACAAACTGAACCAGATACATCAATGTTTTTTCTACCCCCTCCTTAATTAGTTAATTAATTAAAGATCCATGTGCCCACATGGTGTGATATTGTTCCTAGTAACTGGAATATCATTTACTACAATATTTCTCGATTTCATCTGCAGTTCTGCCAGGAATCTGCCCCACAATCAAATCCCACCTGTACAAGAACCAAAATCCCACCATTAACTTTTGGAACCTCAAATTCACAGGCATTGCTCGTCTGTTATAATAATTAAGCTCATTGATAAACTACCTTTGGCTGAGTAGATTATAGAGCCTGCTTATGAGATCCTCTTCATCCTCTGAGAAATCCATCTTGCATCTCTCATTCACATCATCTGCACCAATTTAATTTTATCACAACCATTTTAGGACTTACACAGATCAGACATCAATAAATTGTAGAAATTGAATGCAAAGGGATAAAACTGTACCTTGAAAATCCACTGAAATATTGTCATCTGATTAGGAACGATCCATGTCACTCATGATACCTTGAGAATTCAAAAAATGAGGATGGGATTTTAAGAAGAAGCCACAGATTCTAGAAGGAAGTACAGTACTCCGATGATTATAGCAGCAGACTGGGTAAGCATAGAGGGCATTCAATGGAAATAATAGATTGAATTCAAGGCTTTGGGGATGTGGGGTTGTGCACAAGTGAATAAATATGCGTAGAGGTAAAGCAAGGATTGGATTGAATTTTCAGACTCGTGTATGACTGGTAGTTGTGGTTTGAATAGCAGTTCGGTGTAGAATGTATGAAAAGATTGATAGAAGATATTCAAAAATGGTAGGGCAAAATACAAAAAGTTAAATCATAGGTAGGTTCTTTTTTAAGCTGATTCTCCCCCTCTTGATATAGAGTTGGATTTTGGTAATGGAAAACGATATGCTATGTTGAGGTTATCCCAAGGAGATATGGAACTTTTAGAGGTAAGCGTATTCAATGTTGATTTGTTTTTTCATGAAAATATATTATTACTTATATATAGTGCAACAACATGTGCATTGTGATCACTTTGAGCAATTATTAACAACTGTAAATATCACTCTTCTTGTTGCTGGTCCTGGTTTTGTGCAGGCTATCATTTATACACCATATGCACTTCAAAATGGCACTGAAATGTCACTTATTTGATGTGCCTCTAAGCAGAAATCGTTCTCTCTGTGGTAATTAGAGAAGAATTGGGTGCATTAATTACATATGTGGGCATACTAATTAAAGCATTGGTTATTTTCTTCTTCTTATGCTGTTGATGATATGTAATATCCCAGCCTGTGTAATTACACCAACCCAATGGCTAAATTCAAAAGAACAGTATGCAACAATACCATATATTTTAGTCCAGTGATGATAATATGGAAGACCCACAATTCGTAGGTTTGGCCAGGTTTGGCTAGAATGATCACATCTCTGGATGCAAAATTTTTATGTATATCCATTTCGTTGAGTACTTGCCATAGTGCAATATTAACAGCACTGGTCTATATTTTCTAGTTTTCATGACCATGTTTCTCTATTGGGGTTTTTGCAGTTAGGAAGTCATCATACTGCAGAGGACTTTGCAGTTAGAGGAAAGGAGCCAAAAGACGAGGTGGAAATTTACACTTGGAGGTCACTGTACCCCTCTGCTTGATATAGGTTGTTGACCTTCTTGTTGTCAGTAACTGTCTCACCATAGTGGGGCTGTGTTTTAGATATTTAATTGGATGAATGCAATTCTTTCTAGGTCATTTACATATGAATAATTGGGTGTTGTGGTGCCTATCTATATTCCATGTCATAGCATAATTTGACGACGCAAAGAGAAGTTGCAAGAGAAGGTTGGCCGGACACAATGAACGGCTGAGGAAGAACTCGTTAGATTCACTAGCTAACTCCGGCAGCCAAGGTAATTTTATATAAATTTGCCTTTTCTTTTACTGTAAGGCGGAGATGTGCATGCATTCAAGCACAAGTTAATTAGTTGACAACCTATTACTTTTTGAAGACTTTAGTTTTATATTTGTCAGAGGATAATTCTCTGAATTGGCCCTGTGAAACTTTCAGATGATGACTGTGCAAAAACCTCCATTGTTTATTCTTCAGGTCTGCATCTTTTTGAAAGTTTATCAATTTCTCAATAATCTCAAAACATTCAGCTTTGGTTGCTTCTTCTCTCCCTATAGATTTTATTTTATGACTGAAGCTTCTGAGTTCTAGCATAGGCTGCCTCTTATTTTGAATTCCTTCAACGCCATCAAGAATGGTCTCCTTGGAAAATTTGCATAGTTAAAAAAAATTATGGGTGTAGACATAGGGATTTTCCAAAAAGTGTGGGTGAATATAGTAATTTGGTAATTTACCAAAACATGGGGGGCTTGCCCATGGCCATTTACGACCTCAGGTTGATAATTCTGATTAACTGAAGGGCATTATTTTTGAGATATTTCTGGCTTTGGTGATACATTAACCGGGATGCTCCTGAAGCAGAAATGAAATATCTTTTTCACTCTGGAGATCATTTGAGGTGATGAGTTTGTAAGATGCATCCCAGCTTCTGCTAATAACTGTGGAGCAACCTGCATGTTTTTTTTTTAAATATCTTTGTGGACTTTCAACCAGCATGTTTTTTTTTTGAAATATCTTTGTGGACTTTGGGTATAACAGAGCAGGGCTTCCTTTGCTTTACTCTTCTTCTTTGTCATTTTATTTGTTTAACCTGCAATTAATAGGTTCTTGAATTGTATGAATACCAGCCTCCAGGGAATTTAGGAGTAGATATTACTTTTGTAAGGCTTTATCATGTGCTGTAGCATTTTATCTGAACGAGGCATATGCTACCAGGGAAAGATTTTGGTTAGATACAAAGTTATAGCTTGCATGGCAGCATGTTGGATTCAAAACACTTTAATTTGTGATCACTTGATGTGCGAAACCTTGCTGTTTGTTTTCAATCACTTTGTTTAGAATTTTTAATAAAATGAGCTTCATTGGCTATGTTCCCATTGTCTTAATTTGTGCTTTGCACCATTTGTAGAGCATCCTACCGTGCTAGGGAAACTTCCCCCTCTATAATTGGTTGGGTCTTTTCATATGATAAGGGTTTAAAAAGGAGACTATGCAGCCGCAATCTTTCTTGGTAGAAGGCACATGGAAGATGTGTTGATATATTCACATGGTTGATGATGGTGGTGCTAGCTCCTCTTTTATTTCTAGTGCAAAGTAGCCTGTGTCTTCTTCTGTCTTGGCCCAGTCCTCTAGTAAACTTGGTTGCCAAACTTTGGAGCTGTGCAAAACTGTTCGCTTGATAATGCTATCCAAGAGCTCCATCTTGGATGGGATGTTTTGAATACGATACTAATAGCAACCTTTAATTCAATATTTTGATGCTCATCAGGAGTAGAAAGCTTTTAATTGAGTACATTGATGTTTCAAATTGTATAATCTGAAAAGCAAGCCAAAAATGTGTTAGCTTGACGTTGAGTAATCGATTTTGTTGTTAAAGGAGTTTGTGCACATTAGCATTATGTAACTTAAATGTTTTGATTAATTATTTACTTCTTCCTTTGCCTCATTTCTCTCTTGCCCTGTTTTTAAAAGATTTTGAAGAGATTAGAGTGGATAGTGCACTATCTGATTTTTAAATATCTTTGGGTTTCTTATTTTTGTTGGTACAAACCCTTATTCTTATGTTCTTTTTGCCAATTTAACCTGGTTGTTTGTTACAGGGATAACACAAAGACTGCACTATTGGATGCCATGTATGTGTTTCTCAAGAGGCCAGAGTATATCAAATATGTGTCAAATTTGGTCACTGTTTGTTCTCGAATTCTTTTGACTGGACCACCAGGTTAGTGACTATTAGTTTTTTTTGTCTCTGATAAATTGTAGGTCACTGTTTGTTCACAAAAGTTCTGAATTTCTTAGACTTTGTTTTCTGGTTTAAATTTTAAATGGAAAGTAACAAAGTACATGTTTTTAAGCATAGAATGGTTAACCTTA
Organism: Pseudotsuga menziesii; assembly: GCA_001517045.1. Classification (NCBI taxonomy): domain Eukaryota; kingdom Viridiplantae; phylum Streptophyta; class Pinopsida; order Pinales; family Pinaceae; genus Pseudotsuga; species Pseudotsuga menziesii. The sequence goes on along the minus strand of LPNX010468366.1, from coordinate 197,008 downwards.
GCAATTTTTTCCCTGTGCTAATATAGCACGTCCTTTGCTTGACATCCTAGGAAAAATATATGTGCCCAACTTCCCATATGCAAGATTAAATTCTCACAAATACTGGGTCAAAAGAGATTACAGTTGTAAGTCTTATAACTATTGCTTTTTTCTTCTACAGGGAAAAAGTCATGGCTGTGCCTATAGAACAAAAGAAGAGGGAAGCTAGGAGGGAAGCAAAAGCTGAAATAGCAGCTGTTTTAGATAGAGTAGGGTATCTTGATTCTCTGTTTCCCTTTTGCAGATCTCTACATTATTCTTTTTGATGGGAATCAAATGATGACTTTTGTTTCTTGTGCAGGACATAGAGAAAGAATTGCTGGAGAGGTTGCAAAGTGGTACTTATGGTGACATATACAATTTCCCTGTGAAAGAATATGAGAAAGTCCTAGAAATGGAGGAAATGCAGGAAGCCAGTGAGGAAGAAGATAATGGTGAGGAGGTTTGTAACAACTTTTTGTTTTATGATTTGTTAGACGATGCTACAGTAATCAGCTTATGCCTTTGAGTAATAGTCATCTGTCCTGCTCGATAATGTCATGATTATTTTAGTTACTTTGTCACCCATAAGTATCATTCTTAATATATTGTTTTGCATTCTTATTTTTTTCTTTCTTTTTGAAGGAGCCAGAGCCTGAAGTAGAGTTTATGGAAGGCTATGAAATGGAAGAAGAAGATGACATTGAAGATTTCACTGTTGCTGGTATTGATGATGCTGATCTATTGGATGCAGATGAAGGTAGAAAAGTTTCAGAAGAATAAGCAGAATCATATTCCACTGTTTCAATTTTTTATTTCCATGAAATGTTGAGGAAACTAAAATCTTAGTCCCGGTCATTCAAGTTTGGCAAATTGGATATCATAGTAAATTTAAATATCTTTGAATTACAATACTAAGGATAAGTTCTAAGTTGTACTGTAAGCTACGTGTTTTATATGTTCTTTCACTATGTTTATTGGAACTGATTTTTTTTTGCTTAATATTGCACAGACAACACTGATGATGGTTCAAAAGAAATGGATATAGATGGGCGTGTTGGGACAAAGAAGTTGCGCACAGAATCAGGATCTACTCCACAAAAGCTTGACATAGATAGCATCAGAACAAAGTTGAAGAGGAAAATGAGACCTCATGTGGAGGTAAATTGCAAATGTCCTTTGATTAATTATTGAAAATGAATAAAAAATATACTAATTATATCTGGATTTCATATTGAGCTCATTCTAGTTCTATTTTTGCTGCTTGCCTACCAAAATATCATTGAAGGACATAGTGCCTGTAACTTCATGAGCAATTGATAGTAAAGTATTTCCTTTTACCATATAAGATAAGTTGTGCACAGTTTAAATGTCTGAGAAACCTCTCTTAGGAATTTCATCTGGTATCAGAGCCAGTGAGGTGTAAATACTATGGAACTTTGGTTGAAATTTGACAACTGGATGAAAATTTTGGTTGGTGTTGGTTGTCAGAGATAGATGAAATCTCTGTGGATGAAATACTATGGACCTTTGGATGTCCATACTTTGGAACCTCTATGGAGAATGTTGTTAGAGATAAGTTTTTATAGTTCTGGAGACATGAAGAGGCAGGGAAGATATCTGAAGGACTTTACTCACTTTGCACAACAAAAACATATACCACAGCATGTGTGAAGCATTGACTGGCATGTGACCACCAATTTATATGGTTGAAAAAGATGAGTATTATTTCTGTGTTACACTCCAATGTTTAGCAGACTTAAATATTTGAATAAGGGTCACTTTATATATTAGTGACATGTGACCACTGACCAAACCAGCTTAACATTTAGATGTTGAGGTTATGGGTCGTTGTTTAAAGTTTAAACCATGGTAACTGCCCAGGGGTGCTATAAATTGTAATGAAGCATGAGATAAAGATGTGCGAGATGTATGTATGCATGTGAGGGGGGTATACTAATTATGTAAGGATTATGACCTACTTCCACATGGAATTGGTATTATGGCATTTTTTTTTAAACAGTTATAGTCGTCGCTTAAGTGACGACAATTTTTTTAAAAATTTCACAGCCGTGGATACAGCGACGGCCAGGCGTGGATACAGAGACGGCCAGACCTGGATATAGCAATGGATTAGACATCTAATGAAATATAGAACATTGTCGCTCTTGCAACGCAAATTAGGGGTCGTCTCTATTGCGACGGAATTGTTTCCACGAAAAAAAAAAAACACTTAGACGTGGAAATATCCACACTTTTCCGTGGATATTTCCACGTTTTGCTGTGGCAAAATTGATCACTTGTACTAGTGTGACCTGACAGTGGGTGAGGTGAATATGTCCCGGTACTCCTCCAAGACCTTGTCCATTTGTTGTTATTGTGTGGAGGGGCCCTATCTGGAGGTTGTGGCCACGATCTTCTTCTTTCCTTGAGGGGAGATCATCAAGAAAACAAGCTTCCCGATTTTGGAAATGAGCTTACTGCATTGTTTTGCAGTAACCAAAGAGATAGTGGCAAGAGGTGGTACCTCTGGTATCTTGTACAAATTATTTCCCAATGTAATAATAACAACATGAGGCTGAGAATCATACATAGCATGTCTCTTCCATAAGTATGGTTGACCTAATAATACATCACAAACATCAAGAGGAGCAATATCACATAATAACTCATCGGTGAAGGGCTTGATGCTGTAGGGAAGGCGACATTGCTAGCTGACACGAAGATCCAATCCTTGTTGAAGCCACCTGATGGTGTACGACTGCAGGTGTGTTGTGGTCAGAAAACCCAACTGCTTCACAACCTCTGCTGAAATCAAGTTCTTTTGGCTCCCACTATCGACAATGAACTGTAGCAGGGAACCCTTTACCCACATATGGAAGTGGAAAAGATGCTCCTCCTCCTCTAAATCTTCTGGTTATTCCTTTTGGATCTTCGTGGTGGCAATGGTGGTGTTGGGATTTGCATCAATAATATTCTTCCCTCTGTCATTCCCCTTCTTGGGTTCTGATTCAGTGTTAGAGTATGCATCTGATTCAGAAGCCTTTATCTCAGCCACCAGTGACTGCTTGGCCCAACACTCACTTGTGTTGTGAGTGGGGTTATTATGGAACTCGAACCACTTTCCCACTTCCTTCTTTGGCTTTGCAGTGTTTCTCTTTGGTTGCGGATTTGGCAAGTTTTCTTGAGTCACCATGCCTTGGTTGTATCCTTGGTTCTGTGTTTTGTGGGAACCTTTCTCTTGCTTCTGATTAGCAGATCCAAAGTCTTTCTTTTTCTGTTTGAATCTTTGCTCAATTTTGGTAGCATACCGATATGTCATACCAAGCGAGGAGATGTCGAGGAACTCCATTTCCTCCTAAATGTATCTATGCAGACAACTGTAGTACTTTAGAACCAAATGTTTCTCTGAATATTTGATACCCAACTTGGTGTGTAGGGTATGGAACAGATTTGTCATCTCATGCATATCTTGATCTCTTTGATGCCGCATCGTAGTCCATTGTATGTACTTGTCCTCACAGCTCCCCACTAGATAATATTGTCTCTTTATGGCATCTTGAAAAGAATTCCAATTGGGTACAACTGAGAACAAAGAGGGTTCCTCCTCATCCTTTCTCTCACAGTAGGTTTCCCACCAGTCCTTGACATGGGGGGCAGCTTTGAGTAGAGAAAAAGTAATCTTTTCCCAGTAAGAAAATTCATGAACTGATAAATATCCTTCTATGATAGATTTAACCATCTATCTATGGTTTCTGTATCTATTCGACCATCAAATATGGGAATGTCGAATTTTACTTGTACCTTAAAAAGGGTTGCACCTCCAGAGTGGCTACTAGATGTAGATGCGCCGCCAGTGGGAAGTCGTTGAAGGATCCGGGTGAAGTTATCCATCATCACGTTCCTTTGTTTTTCAAGGGCCTGCTTGAGCAACATTTTGATAGGATCTTCTGCGCCCTCATCTTTCTTTTCGTCCCCCATTGGGATCTGTGAGGCTGATCTTGCAAAGGTTCAACCAGATCGAGCCTAACTCTTTATACCATGCCCTCGTTGGCGACATGCAAAGAAGGATCAATAAAGATCTGATTGCTCTGATACCATTGATCCTTATTTATGTAGGAATGCAACAGAATACACAAATAACCATAGAAACAAATATGCAGTGGAAATAACACTTCATTTCATTAATCAATAACTGAAACTTGTTTACATACAGAATGGAAATAAAGTAACTAGAGTGTTGGTAGCTTATCTCTAAGAAGAGATGTGGCAGCTACATGCCTCTAAACTCTGTGTTACAATGAGTCTCTAAGGCCTATACATTATTGATAAACAATGGAAACCCTACACATCCAAAAACCTAACCCTAGGAGGTGAAACGCCAGAATGTGTGCCCCGTTGGGTAACTTGGTACATCAATTTCTTGGGGTCATAACTTTATCCTACTACCTCCGTTTGATGCACATGATACATTTTTAGAAAGATATATTTAAGGACTACATCCATAAATAATAAATATCAACTTTGAAATGGACTCATATTTTCTCTACCATTCGTTGCCGAAAAAATGTCGTTTAGGGCCTCAAAACGGCTCCGGAAGTTTAGGACCCGGAAACCGCCAAAAATAGTAAATTATGCTACAATTAAGGAAAATGGAAAACAGAAAGAAATAATGGTGGGGGTCCAAGAGGAACAGATGGGTGGCCACCAATATCCTCTTGGATCAAATCCACAACATACTTGAGAGAACCTTGCTACAACAGGATTTATTCAAAATTATTCACGCTCTTATAGGGTATGAAGTGTTCTTTTGTGGACAAACATCGAAAATTGGAGAAATTTCACTGGCAAATCTTCTGAATTGAGAGTATGCCATCTGCACGACAACCTTTTCTTTTTGCAGATGAAAATTCATAGACAAAGCTTTGTTTGATACGCCCGCAGTAGAGTTTCTTTCCTCCTGGAGATCGAACAACCATTTCTAGTTATCTCATTGTAGCTCTCAAGTGACTATCAATGAATTAATCAATGAATTCAAAATATTCTTCAGTTCAATGTCTATTGTTCCTCCTGATCTCCAATTTTTCAAATCTTCTACATTCGATCCTAGTAGTCTATGTCTAAGTTAGGCAATGGTATTTTTTAGGTTTTTTCACAATTGATCACGTGCCATTTTCAACCCCTTATGCAACACCTTCCTTCCTATAACGACTCGATCTGAAGGACCGTTTACGTTTGGCATTTCTATAAATAATACATATAAAGGAAAACACTTACCAAAGTATTATTGAAGTGGAAACAAAACCGTTTGGACGTGTCTATTGGTGAGCCTCTCTGGAATCCCTCATAAATTCAGTATTTTGAATGTTAAAAGTTATAGATTGCTTGCTCTAATCCTATAATGATGAGTTATTAATGTTACTAAAGTTTTAGATAAGAATGAGTGCCAGGATGTGGTTTGCACTGCAATCCATGCGGAGTGAGGACTCCATTAGCGATAATATTTGCAACTAGGTATCCTTCTAATGTGATACTACCGTCGCTCACCAAACTGCCCACATTGCTTGGAAAAAAAGAAAATAAATAAATAAATTATTTGAGTGAAATGCACAAGTGCTCCAATATCAGTTAAAATTTACATTATCTTAAAATTCCCTAATAGATTGCTAAATAAAAAATTCATTGAGAAAATATCATTAAGCTTACCTCACCAACCTAGTAATAATATATAGCTAACCCAATGCTGCCCCAAGGACGCCTTTATTTTCATAAATTCGAATTACAAATCATCAAGCAATAGTAATCTATGCTAAGTGACAACATAAAAAATGTGAATGTGATTCTTAGAAACTAATCATTTAAATGTTAAATAGAAGGGGGTGAAGAGAAATTACAGGTAGAAAGCCATCGAAGTATGTAGCAGGGACCATCTTGGCTACTATGAGCACATATTTTTCAATCATCATTTTGCATGCCTTGCATGTCGATCTTGAATATTAGCCGTATTCGATATTCCATGGCTTTGGAGGATTCTTCATCAAATCTAACTACTTAGGGATTCAATGATAAGAGCGTGCAAAGGTTACCATGATACACACAACGAAAAGATGAGGGGAAGCTTCCATTAACACATTATGCATGCATGCAACTATTTGTCAAGTGATTAAGCAAAGTGCACAGCCCTAGGCATCACCTTTTATAAAGAGAATCCACCTACTTGGTTGTTCGCACTACCTTCTATAAAGAGAAGCCACCGGCTTGGTTGTTCACAAATGAAGCCACAAAACCTTTAAGTCAATCCGGCATGAACAACATCAATGAGAGGGTAGACCATAGCATTTGGTAGCTTGACTATAGCATGGTTGTTTGCAAATGAAGCCACAAAACCTTGAAGTCAATCCGACATGAACAACATCAATGAGAGGGTAGACCATAGCATTTGGCAGCTCGTCAATAGCATTTGGAAGCTCCACAATGCCATTTGGCAGGTTGCTCATTATTTTTAATAATGTAAGCATAAAGTGAAAACCAACCTAATGAATTAATATTACAAAATACATATGACATGTGGAAATCGTAACCAAAGTGCACTTTAATTAGATTCTCGGGGGTAGTTACCAAATTAACCTTTCCTTCAAGTGGTATTTTTTTAAATGGGTTAAATGAATAACATATAAATCAGACTATTACATACATTTCACAAAGATCAATTCAAGAAATAGTTACATACCCTTTCACAAAAATCAATTCAAGAAATAGTTACACACCCATTCACAAAGATCAGTTCAATAAATGGCTACATACTTGGTGATGTCGAAGATGCCATGAAGATGCACCACAGAGCCTGATGAATGGATGGTGCTATGGTGTCAGGTACTCCGAGAGTTAAGAACATGCAAACAATCCACGGTGCAAAAAAAATAATTTATTTTCACTGGATGATAGTCCTCCCTCTTCACCGCCTCGAAATAATCAGGTACTCCGAGAGTTAAGAACATGCAAACAATCCACGGTGCAAAAAAAATAATTTATTTTCACTGGATGATAGTACTCCCTCTTCACCGCCTCGAAATAAAACATGCATTTTATCGAATACATTATGAAGATTATAACAAGAGCGTCGAGGCCTAGAAACTAGAGAGCTAGGTTGAGGATGACAGCCGGTGGAAGCAAGAATTTCAAGAAAGTGGTATTGGAAAAAGTCTTCCATAATATTGCCTGGCTACTTAAACCCAAGCATATACCAATATACCAAAACATATGATAGGGAATCTCATAAGGAATGGCCATTTCTTGTCCAGCGGGAGCAATGTGTCCTCATAATCCTACAAAAAAAAAAGAAAACTCAAGTTACAAATAACCCCATGTAATACAATTCCATACAAAAAAATGAACCAAATTGCACCAGATAGGGAGCCTCCATTGGGCAAAGGGTTGTATTTTCTTTCTGAGAATCCAAGTATTTCCCAACACTAACCAGTATTCAATTTTTCCCAAAATGGATTGAGTAGGAATTACTCTCCTAACTCATAACTATCCTCATTTGAATTCACATACATACTTTTTAATATCAAAATATAGGTGTAATCAAACTCATTATTAGGTAAAATCTCATTTTGACCACAACCTTCCACTTGGTTCATTCGATATTTTGGCATTGGATTCGAGAGTATGTATATGGCTCGTTCCAAAATAATTGAGATGATGGAGTTCTAATTCTTGCTCAATGTAGCTTAACGAATCTATGCCTAACTCCCCTTATGTGAACCTGCTAGCGATAAGCTAATTTTTAACCCTGTCTGCTTTTAATCTTTATTAACAAACAAGATTGGCCCTACCTACCTAATTAAGGGACCTTGCAAGGCTATGGCCTCGTATGGGAACTTCATTATACAGCCAGTAAGGCTCATTTGGTATGGTTAGTATTCTTTCTCTTCTTTCTGAAAGATATATCATGTGTGAAAACAAAATATTCCAAAGCATGCCATGCCTTTTGCTTCATTCCTCAGTTTAGCAGATCCGGCCATTGAAGCAAAGGCTAGACAAAAGCCAACAATGACAAAGGAAAGTATATATCTAGCTATTATGCTAGAATTTAACATATAATGCATCCAAACATTGATAAATGCTATATGCTATAAGCAAGCTGTTAAAATGTTGTAGGTAGGGAATTTCTGACTTTAGCAGCTCACCTTGTTCAAAGTATATCCGAAATCTACTTGAGAAGGCCAAAACATCACTACTATATAAGCAAGTTCCAACAATTGCACTTGCTAATCACATAATGTAACTGTTTAATTTTCCATAGTCGTACATTGCAATTGCACACTTTTAATATTTGGAAATGATTTTAGGTTATCTATATTTAAATAATATAAAAGAGGGTGCTAAAATATCTTCCATTTTTCTAATGTGACATAACGGTAATGAGACAAGTTGAATTTATAACATTAGAGTGCTAATAAATTGATAGGATTGTAGAATGGTTGGCAGTCTAAGAAGATATGTCTTACACGTGCCAACTCAACTCAACTCCATGTTGCTAGGTAGACTGTGTGCCAACAAGGTGACTTCCTTTTCCATGAACTGTGTGACAACCTTTTTTAGTAACTTGTTAATTGAGCAAGTCATGAACAGCTTAGTGGCAACCAGCTATGAACAATCTGTCTTTAATAGAAACATTTCTTGGTTCTGATTGCCCGAGAAAATGGACTGTTTTCTTATGTTATGTGCCTACAATAAATGTGAAAGGATGAGCCAGGCCACATGCAAGATGTCTAATGCTATGAAACATATTATCACCATGCGAGAGGATTTCCAAACACATGTTGTTATAAATTATGGAGTGGTAGCCTAGGATTGGTGTTCTTAATTGAATTTAGGAAAACACATAAATAATTTATGACAAAGGGTTAATTTATGATAGAGGGTACATGCACTCCCCTACATATATACACAACCAAGTTGAATGCATTACGATTGGAAATGCCTTAGAAAATGTAAACATGCACTGTAAACACTGTCTTTGCATCTACACACAATTCAATTTGCATGTACGATCCTAATGCAAATACTTGGCATGTAAAATTTAATGTGGTATATAGCTATGACTAGTCACATTGCAAAATAACAACGTGAAGTAGACATCTACCTATGCATGTCCATGCTCTGAGCTCCATGCTTCATAGCTTTTTCTTGATCTACTTCTGCTACTATGCACATCTACCTATGCGCGACATGGAGTGGACATCTACCTACACACATATGTTTAACTCTCTTATTTTGGCCATGGTCCAAGGTAGGTGCAAGAAAATTGCTTGGATAACCACTAGTAGGTACATAATGTCTCATCAAAAGTCATTGCAACTCACAAAGCATTGTTTAATCATTATATCATAAGTTGTTAATACATGGAATATGTATTGGAACCTCTAATTTTGTCTCATGTCAATTATTTAATGTGATTGGATGGAAGTTTATTAGCTCAAAATTTGCATATGTTTTCAATAAGTACATCACATTTCTGCATCTAATGTCTATAGTGCTACAAAATTTCATTAGAAAACTAGATTATGATACACAAATGCTCGGTCAGTGGGATGCATAGATGAGATCTACTCTAACCTCACAATCATTATAGGAAAATCAATAGGTTATGTGAGTGTTTTAGTTAACATAGAGTGATCATACCCCTTATTTTATCATCATATAATTTATTTTTTTATAAATATTAGAACCGAACAAGTCTTAGGCACACCATCACTAGTAGTGTTTCATTGTTTGAAATGCATTGTTATAGATTGTTTTCAGGTTTAAAGATTCAATCGTTTGGGTGCAGAAAAATTATAGTAAGGAGAAAATGAAGGTGAGTGAAAATAATGTATATGGAGAATTAGAGAATATTCATCAACCTTGAGCTATAACAATCATACAAAGTAAGTCCATTCTTTGATCAATGGGAGGTTCAGTTGTCGAAGATGATATCTCCAAGCCAAATTTCGACCTTGTGAATAGGAGTCGGAATTTGAGTAAAAGTTTTAGAATTTATGTAATTATAGGTTCAGTTTTGATCATGATTGTAGTTATAGGTTCATTTCTTATCCTTTCCATTGTGGTTTTCCTACCCCGCAACTCTAAGAAACACGACATGAATTTAGTTGAGGAAGAAAATTGGGATTGATTATCTATAACAATAAGTCTTGCATGTGAATCCACATAGTTCCCAAATATATGCATATCGTCTCTAATCATGAGAGACATCGATATAGCAGATATTGGTAAGATTATAATGGAGGAAATGGATTTATGGTGTAAATGCCTCTCTTCAATTAAGGACTGGTAAATTCCAAAATAGCATGGGTCATTCACATAGTTAAATTAAGTGCTAAATTTGTTTGCATGCATATCCACAAAAGAATAACAATTGATATAAATTTGTTTGTATGCATATTATCGTATAAATTTATTTATATGTTATAGATAGTTGGATCTTATACTAACTTCATGTTGATGTTTCTCTTACTAGAAAATATGTGAAGAACCTCCTGCAATAAATAATGAGAATGCACGATATAAAAAAAAATAATGGATCACAGAAGAGATTTTATTAATCACAGGGCACTTCAAGGGGGAAACCTCCTTTGAGAAAGCTCAATACAAAATAACTCTTTGATGATTTCATTGGCCTCAACAATTACTTATATACTAAGTCTAATCTAGACAACTATTACTTCCCATGAATGTGGGACAATACAACATACTAAGTAGATGACTTAACAACAACTATTAATCCATATGAATGTGGTATAATACAACATACTAACGGGATGACTTACAAAGCATATGCGTCCAACAAAATATAGTAACAAAATAAAGAGGAGGGTTGGCATGGGTTCTTAACATCCTCTCCCTATTAGAAAAACTTTGTCCTCAAAGCTTTAGATGTGGGAGCTGTTGCTAAATCTAAAGGAGTGGTTCCCACATAGCGTCCTCTGGTTTCATGTCGCGCCACTGAATTAATACCTCTTTGATGGACTGAGAGAGAACCTGACGAGTATGCTCATTGAGGATGTCCTCCGGCTCCAAAATGATGGATCCTTAATTATCCAGTTGTGGTAAAACAATTTATGCTTTGATGTTGGTGCTAATCACTTTCTTCAGAAAAGAGACATGAAATACTGGGTGAATGCGAGACGAAGGAGGAGGTTCCAATTTATAAGCAAGGAACCCAATATTTTTAAGAACCTTGAATAGCCCATAGAAATTTGGAGCGAGCTTCTGATTCCCTTTGAGATTCAAGGCGGATTGCTTATAAGGCTAAAGATGAAGAAAAACCATATCACCATCTTGAAAAGTGCACTCAAACGGGTGTTGATAGGCCTATTGTTTCATGCAGTTTCTTGCTATATGAAGATTGTCTTGCAAAATATGAAGAATCTGATCTCAGTTTCGAAGAACCATATCAACTTCCTGAACTGGTGAACTATTGGGAGTGTATGGAAGGAGTAATGGAGGTTTCTGATCATAAACTACTTCATATGGAGTCATTTTAAATGCAATATGGTAGGAAGTATTGTACCACCATTCAGTGAGAGGGAGAAAATTTTCCCACTGATGTTGTTGTTCAAAGGTGAAGAAATGAAGATAAGTTTTCAAACATTTGTTGATGAATCCATTCAGACCATCTATGCTAGTGAGGTGAAATAGTTCAGTCCAAAAATGACGTGTCAAATTTGCATTGCGGTCTTAGATAATGGAAGAATGGATTCCATGAAGATGAAATATTTGGTCCATGAAAATTTGAGCAACTGAGGAGGTGGTATATGGATGGCTGAGAGCACAAAAATGACTATATTTTAAGAGATGATCAAACACAACCAATATTACGATATTCCCTCCATATTCAGGGATCCCTTCAATGAAATCCATCAAAGTAGTTGTCCAAATCCTTATAGGGATGGGAAAAGGTTCAAGCAATCTAGGAAGGAGTGTAGTTTCACCCTTGTGGCGCAAGCAGGTAGCACATTCGACAACCATATATTGAATTTCTTGTTTCCTTCCCTTCCAAAATAATTTGCGTCGTGCCCGCTCATATATTTTGAGGAACCCAGAGTGCCCTACCGATGGAGAAGCATGGAGTTCATAAAAGACCACATGTTTAAGATCTATGCCTTGGGGAAGCACCATATGACCCTTGTATCTCAGAGAAGAACCATCCCAAGAGTAATGCGGTACCACATAAGGGTTACTATCCAACAATTGGATGATTTCAGCTAATGAGGAGTCATTGACATAGCCTTGCTGAATAGAGTGTAACCAATTTGGAATAGGCATAGAAATAGATGAGAGAGAAACATGGGCATCAAATGTACGGGAAAGAGCATCCGCCACAAGATTTTCCTTATCCTTCTTGTAAGTGATCTCATAGTCATTACCCATGAGTTTGCTAACCCATTTCTATTGTGTTGGGGATGAGACCCGTTGTTCCAGGAAATATTTCAAACTTTGGTGATCACTTTTGTACTGTGTGTAAAATAACCATCACATTAGAGAAAATTTCAACTCAAAATGGGCCTTTTAACTCTAATTAAAATTACATGTCATCATGCGTTAGCCAATGAAATTTCTTTAAATTTGAAATACCGTATAGGTCTTAAACAATTTTTTAATATAAATTTGGGGATAGGTATCATAAAAAAACTACTTTTTTTGTTCGTATTTTCGACGTATCTCCTTGTGTTTTTACTCAAATTTCGATCGAGAGAGCTTGTTGGATGTGAAATTTAATTCCACATCCACCGAGTACCCACTTGGCATACTTTTGACGCACCCTGCTACCCCAAAAACAAGAAATTCCTAAAATAATGTGATGATGACATCATCATCACAGTTTTTCAGGTATTTCTTGTTTTTGGGGTAGCAAGGTCAATAAAAAATATGCCGAGTGGATACTCATTGGATGTGGAATTAAATTATGCATCCAACAAGCTCTCTTGATCAAAATTTGAGTAAAAACACAGGGAGATATGTCGAAAATACAAACACAAATGTATTTTTTTAATTTTCTTCCTCCAAAATTAATAAATATTATTTTATTATTTTAACTATTATTTTATTAATTTTTCTTAGGAGGCCCATTTTGAGTTGAAATTTCCTCTAATTTTCCTTCTCATATGTAGAGGTGGCTAAATTCTTACCAGAAAGGGATTTGACGATGAATGCAAATGGATGTTCATCTTGAAAGAGGACAACGGCAAGTCCATTGTCACAAGCATCACTCTCAAGAGTGAAGGGCTTGAAAAAATCAGGCATTTGAAGGGTGCATTAGAATGAAATATCCAAGGGAGTAGTTGAGACTACTAGAGGTTGCATTTGAATGAAATGGAGTTGAGTGATGACACCAGTGAATTCTTCTTAAGGAGATTTTCCATGCGATGTGAACTGATGATGTTGAGAGACCCTGGTTGTAAGCCATTGAATGTGTGTTTTTTTCCATTGACTGAAAACTGCATCCATGGTTTAGCAAAATCCCATAAGATGGGTCCAAGTGTGCGTAACCATTGAGTTCCCAAAATCACATCACATCCTCTTAGGGGCATGGAAAACATGCTAGAGCACAAATTATAATATCCAATAGAGATACACACATTGTGACACTTTCCTTTACAAGGTAAGTTGTTCCCATTGGCAACCATGATGTTAAAGCTAGAACAAGGGTGGACAAAACAATCATTCTGTTTGGAAATTTGAGGGCCAATGAAGTTATGGGTGCTACCAGAATCAATGAGTATTGTAAGAGGGATCTTCGTTAAGAAACCCTTGACCCGCATGGTTTGTGGGGCGGTGACTCTAACTAAGGCATGGAGAGATATATCTGGGTGGTCGTCATGAGAATGAGGGTCAACAGGAGGCTACTGAATGTTGACCTGATTGTTTACTAGATCCTGAGAAGCTTCTCAAATTTCAAGTGTAGGCGGAGAATCCACATCCAAGAGATAGAGATTTTGTTCAATACATTGATGTCCCCAGGTGAATTTCTCATCACAATTATAACAAAGTCATTTTTTCCTACGTGCCCGCATCTCAGCTTCAGAAAAATGCCTGTAGGAGTGGTTCTTGGAGTTGGAGGGATTGCAAGTTTTTGGGGAACCATATTTATGAATGGAACAAAAGTGGATTTTGGGCATTGTTGAGCCCTGATCTTGTTCTCCGCCAAATTAGCCAACCCTAGTATTTCCATCATTATGTTGGGACAGAACAATTTGACCTCATATCAGATTGTATCCTTCAGACCACTGATAAAAAAAACTCTTGTGGAATTCATTGGACAATCCTTCTGTGTGATTGACCAATTTCTCAAATTCGGTTTGATACTCTCACATAGTTCTAGTCTGGCGAAGTTTGGTGAGTGCTCCTATGAATTCATCAAAACCACGAGGGCCAAATCGATGCAAAAGGAGTTGGCAAAAATCTATCCATTGTGGCGCTTCATGATCCTTGATGTACCAATGGAACCATTAAAGGGCTTCATGTTCCAAATGAAAGGATGCAAGTGGGACTTTATTGACATCAAGAGTGTTATGCAGATTGAAATATTGTTTGGCCTTGTAAATCCATTCAGTAGGATCATCACAATTGAAGCAAGGAAAATAAAGCTTCGGCCCATGAAAGTTGCTAGAGGAAGAGGACCTAGTGCCTGGAGAAGACCCAAGTTGTCGGCGGTTGTTCATGGGTGAATGCAGAAGCTGGAGGCTAAGAATTTTTTGATCCAAAGCTTTGAGTTTGGTTTTTGTGGTGACAAGTTCTTCTTCCATTTGTTTATTTGCACCTACGTGGGTGCCAACCATAAGCATTTTTTTCTTAGGGAAATGGGTAGAAAAACAAACGGAAAGGGTTTTAGAAAAGGAAAATTTTGAGTTGGGAAAAAATTGGGTGGGTAATTGGGGTTTGAATGGGTTTCGGACACTGACCGAGGGACAGGGAAGCATAAAATGTGACTTTCAAAAGTGGGTTGAAAGAATGAGAAAATTTGTCACAGAGGGACAATGAAGCAGAAATGGGAAAGAAACACAGTGGAAAAAATTTGAAGTCAATTGGGTGAGAATAAGAATTTCGGGCTTCGGGAAATGGAATTTGGAATAAGGTCCTAAAGGAAGGAAATATGCAGAATGATGTTAAGAGGGTTACAGTGAATTTCCAACGTAAATGGAGCTATATCAAAGAAGATATGGCCAAAATTCAAAAAATTGTACTTCTTTTAGGTTCGGTAAAAATTATTTGTGGCGGTTATGAAATTATGTGCTTCATCAACTGGAAACGGATATGGACCCCAGGTATGTGCAGCTTCCTAAAGGTTCAAGGGATTCACTCAGCCACCAATGTTGTCTAACGAATTGCATATTGGGAAGTACCCCTCACTCCACAGCTCAGGTAAAATTGATAACCGCTTTGCCACAAATGGCAGCTCTCGGTTCACCTCACAGGTGGAACTAGTAAATCAGGTAGGGGTCATTTCCCTTTTTGCTTGGCAGGTCCTCTTAATGGCTAGTTGCTTGGGGCTTCCTGTGGTACTCCTCACAATGAGGTTTAGGGCTATTCCCAAGTACTTCGCACCGTTAAGCGGATAGGGTTTATTCACTTATTCAAATGAATAATGCCAATGCAAAGAAGAGGAAGTATTGCAATTATCATAGCATCAAAAAAAAAATTGGTAGAAATTCTACCTAATTCCCAAAAAACCTGTAAATAGATGTAGGGTTTTGAGACGAAAATTATAAAATTAGCATAACCAGATCTAGATTGCTCAGAATTTCTATTATAGCTTGTTTTTGGAACTAGAACAACCACTCGGCATATACCCACACGATGGGAACATAAATATGGGCACCCTGTCAAAATATTTTCGCTCTGTAATTTCCGTGGCCGTCACCAAAATTCTGAAAAATGACTTATTTTAAATCAGCGATATCTCCACTTTTAGAACTCCAAATGAGATGATTTGTTTTTTGAAACTACGTGTTTCTGCAAGAGGAATTCAAATATGTGACTTGTTTCTTTTGAATCTCTGTAAAACATTTCAGAAATTGATCTAAAAGTCATCACCCAATTTTGTCCTCTTTTTTTTTGGTTAAAAATAAGAGAGAAAAAAAATTCCCACTTGTGCCAAGGAAACTGCTCTGATACCAGATGTAAAGAACCTCTTGCAATAAATAATGAGAATGCACGATATAACAGAAATAATGGATCACAGAAAAGATTTTATTAATTGCATGCCACTTCGAGGGGGCAACCTCATTTTAGCAAGTTCAATAAAAAATAACTCTTCGATGATTTCATTGGCCTCAACACTTACATATATACTAAGTCCAATCTAGACAACTATTACTCCTCATGAATGTGGGATAATACAACATACTAAGCAGAGGACTTAACAACAACTATTAATCCCCATGAATGTGGGATAATACAACATACTAACGGGATGAATTACAAATCATATGCATCCAACAAAATATACTAACAAAATAAAGAGGAGGGTTGGCATGGGTTCTTAACAAAATATTATATGAACTGCATAGTGCAATCCTCAGAGTTTAATTCACATGTAATAAAAAGGCATGAAGAAGTGCATGAAATGATCATGCTTCAAGCAAAATTTAGGAGGGAGATTATTTGGGTAGAGGCATTGGATTGGCCTGAATGACCAACATCAGTTCACAACTGATTCATGCTTCTAAAATCCATTCAAATCTAGTTTCCGTAGAACAGAGCTATAATGGAAAGGTACCCACACATTTATTGAAATGATAAATAAGGCCATAGAAGAAATACTATGATTTCAATAAAAATTGAATTGAACTTTACCTATATTTTCTTTGTAACCCATGCATGCAAGATTTTGCAGGAAGATGGTGCCATGGTTTAGATGAGTAACCTTCCATGTCTTATGATGGATACATGTTCTTGTAACGTACAAGTAGACACAATTGAATATTAACGAGTTGAAGGAGGCATGCAAATGAGTTGAAAGAGGTGCAATATCAATGAATGTAAGTTGGTTATGTGTTTCAGTATTAGCTCACTTACATGATCTCTCTAGCATTGTATTCTCTGCATCTTGACAACTAACCAACAGAGGAAGCAGGAAGGCATCTTGATAACTAACCAACAAAGGAATTAGGAAGGCAAGTTGTGTAGGGTTAAGGAGTTGTTAAGCAGTGAGGTAAGGCAACGATGCTAATCAATGAGGTGAGGTGGTGAGATGCCAAACAGAACAATAATCTTTGTTTGCATTGCAATGCATTGAATAAGCACTGCCATGGTTGAGATGAAAAATGTAATGCAAAACTTTGAAATTCCAAAATAATGTAATGTGAACGGTAAATAATGCCAAGAGTTAGAATTACTTGGCTTTGTTTTTTCCTTTGTCTCAGTGTTTGAATCAATATGAGTGGTGTAAATCCCAACACATGGCCTAAACTATTAAAATATTAAAAGTCTTTTCTTATGTCGAGAAGTTCACCCTTCGAAGATGGTGCAAATGTGAACACGTATCCAACAACCATTAAAGATGAAAGTGCATTTATTAAAAACTTTTGCCAATTCCGAAAAATTTGGCACCACTCGGACAATAACACTCTCAAATTTGTAGCGAATAACATTTAAGATAAAGACATTATGTCAATTATTTAATAGAAAAAAACTATCATATAAAATTTTTGTTATAATTAAATTTTTGCAAAAATCAAGGTGCAACTTGGGTGCAACTAATGTTTAGTCAACACCCAAAGAAAATAATTAGTACCCAACCTTCAACAATGACTAATAAGATTTTAATTTTAACATAAACCAGTGTAGATCCAAATCCTAGGCTCTATCAAGCGCCGAGAGGGATCAAATCTCTCAGGTGCAAACCTCTTCTTAGGTATCCATTGATTTGATTCAAACCAAAAGACACATATTTTTATTTAAGTTCCACATATAATATTTTTATTATTAATATTTAATATTATTTATGGCCGACATATAATTTTTTTTATTATTTTTTTATTTTGTTAGGAACAAACATTACAACATTTCTCCATACATGGTTTTAAAACCACATGCAAGGCCCTCCTACAACCATGGGTTGTTTAGGAGGCCTTGCACATGGTCCTAAAACCATTTGAAAGGCCCTCCTAAACCATGTACAATAAAACCATGGGTTGTTTAGGAGGCCTTGCACATGGTTTTAAAACCATGTGCAAGGCCAACATTTTTTTGAGGATAATTCAATTTGTTATTTTTTATTATTTTGTTAGGTAGAAACATCACAACATCTTTCGCATATTGTGTTTTTTTGGTGACACACATTTTTTTTACGGATAATTAAATTTTTACTTTTTTATTGTTTTGTTAGGTAGGACGATTACAACATCTGCCCCATATTAGATTGTTTTTTTGGACGACATTTATTTTGGCCTATAATTAAAAAAAAAAATTATTAATAAAAATAACGTTACGTAATATTACATAACGTTACATAACATTACAAGATCTCCCCCATACTAGGCTGTAGAGTGCCTCTCAATGCAATTATCCATTTTTCCAAATCCAATTCACATATTTCATACTTTTAAAAGCCCCAAGGGTTAGCTCAATTGGTAAGATGTGCGCACACTCTCTCGGTTCGGGGGGGGGGGGGGGGGGGGGGGGTCACGAGTTTGAGCCTTGAGTCCTCTGGGATTAAGTCTTCTTCCAATATGGCCGATGGTTTACCACCTCTGCCATCCACTAATGTGGGGAAGTATTGCTGGGTTTCCAGTGGATCTTTCCATCTAGAAAAAAAAAATTTCATACTTTTAAAATTTAAAATTTGGAACATCTATTTCATTTATTTTTTAATTGTGATCAAATGATATTGTTAAATATCATAAACTATTTATAATTATCGAATACAGTTAGTGCAAGTATGAGCACACCCTTAGAAAGTGTGCCAAGTCGGTCAAGGTTTTGATTGAAAGACCTCTAGTATGCAATTTTGAGTTACATATAAGAAAGGGCATCTGTATCGATTAGGGGAAGACATGTGAATCCTTGATGTGTTTAGTGATGATTGAATACCATCATGGCACCTTTAGGTGCATAAAACAAGTGTTTATTTTAAGAAGAAGTAGGATAAAAGTGCTCTTATTGTAATAAAAGTCAATGGCGTTGGGTCTTACTTTTAAAACCTTGAGTATTTTGAAATAACATATTACTCATGTAAAGGAGGATAATGCCTTATCAATCACTCATAAGTATTTTTAGTTGAAAATATATTTTAGATGGCTATTAATGCATATGTATTAATCATTGAATATTAATATGAATAACATAGAGCATATCATTATTTAATTAGAAAAATTACTTTAAAAAGATAATCCAAGTAATAAATATTTATGACCTCATAAAATCTAAAGTGAATAAAAAATCTCACTTCTTAATTTAGTTTCACTTAGACTTGTTTATTAAATATACACTCTAATATATAATTATATTATATTTTTCTTCTTAAAACATTTGCACCATTAATTTTATATACATACAGATCCAATCTTTTTTTTTCCACAGAAAAAAAAAATCATAATTTTATATACATATATACAAAATTACATTCTTCAAATGGTGCAATATCACAAGCAATAATTGCCCATACTCCCAAAATATTGTCAATATTGATCTTACATAGGATTAGAGCTAAAGATGGTTGATCATTCACATTCCATTATCATATTATATTCAAATATATCATCAAACATATAACATACCTATATATCTTACTTTATATATCTTACTTAAATCATATAAAGTATGCATATAAAATCTGCATCTAAAAAAACAAAGTCTCATACAGAAACAATCTCTAATATATAGAAAACAGACAGTAAGTTATTCATCATTTAAGAAACAACCCCTTGCCATGTCAAAAAGGCTGACAGTTATCATATCTTTCTATCCCTTGAAACTCAGATATATGACAATACCCATTCTGAATATTTGCTCTAGCTTTGGCTAAATCATCTGTCTTAGCATTTCTTTCTCGATAGATATGCTTGAATTCTGCATACCAATACAATACATATCCAATCTATATACCAATACAATACATGTTGAAGTCTTTTAAGGCTTGTTATGGTTATTAAAGTACCTTAAATAACTTTATTATCATAATTTAGGATATAAATTCTCATTAAATGATTGTTGCATAGGTTTAACCCATAAGCTTTCGTTTAAGATCTCGAACTTTCTTATGAAAAGGTACTTTTATAAGCTTATGAAAGGGAAAATCAAGAAAATGATGTAAGGAATTGATGTGTAAGGATTTTTAGGTTTAACAAAGAATGATTACACTAATATAATGAATTTCACTCTCTCCAAGTTGTCTTCTCTTAAAAAGAATTAAGAACATGAAGGATAAGGTCTCTAGATTTCGTTATAGAAGGAAATGGTCTCCATAGAAGGGAAATTTTCTTAAGTTGTGTTTGTAGTAGAGATCTGTTCATGTTTGGATGGAGAACATATACCTTTCCTTTGTCTTTACCTTACACATAGCTGCAAGTACGAGTTTGACTGTTGACGCAGGTACACCAGATATGCATTTGATTTTGTGTTATAAGATGTATAAAGATGCTTCTCTTTGAATCCAACATAGTTGTTGACCTAACTCATATCATTTAGCTTAGTGTTTGTGATGTGAGCATAACACTCTATTCACCAGTTGAATCATGTGAATTATCTAAAGTTTATATCCATGAGAATGCAAAAATACAGACTAACTCTGGCCCTCTGTTGTAGGACCTGAATACCAGTCTCTAATTTATTTTGTGTCATCTATACTATATAAGAAATGGGTGATATTCAAGGGAGATATATAAAGATATAAGATGTGGGTCATATTCAAGGGTGATATTTAAGGGAGATATAAGATATGGGTGTCGTCTATACTATATAAGATATGGGCGATATTCAAGGGAGATATAAGAAATGGGTGATATATAAAGATTGAATTGAACTTTACCCGTATTGTCTTTGTAACCTCTGTATGCAATATTTTGAAGGAATATGGAACTAGAGGCTAGATGAGTAACCTTTAGTGTCTCATGATGGATACATGTTCTTGTAGCCTACAAGTAGACACACTTGAATATTAACGAGTTGAAAGAGGCATGCAAATGAGTTGGAGGAGGTTCAATATCAATGAATGTAAGTTGGTTCTATGTTTCAGTACTAGCTCACTTACATGATCACTCTATCACTGTATTCTCTGCATCTTGACAACTAACCAACAAAAGAAGCAAGAAGTCATCTTGACAACTAACCAACAAAGGAATTAGGAAGGCAAGTTGTGTAGGGTTAACGCAGTGCTAAGTGGTGACGTAAGGCATCAGTGCTAAGAAGTGAGGTGAGGTGGTGAGATTCCAAACAAAACAATAATATTTGTTTGCATTGGATTGCATTGAATAAGCACTTCCATGGTTGAGATGAAAAATGTAACACAAAACTTTGAAATCCGGAAATAGTGTAATGTGAACGGTAAATAATGACAAGAGTTAGAATTACTTGGATTTATTTTTTCTTTGTCTCAGTGTTTGAATGAATAGGAGTGGTGCAAATGCCAACACATAGACTAAACTAATAAAATATTAAAATCTTTTTCTTATGTCGAGAAGTTCGCCCTTCAAAGATGTTACAAATGTGAACACGTATCCAACAACCATTAAAGATGACAGTGCATCTATTAACACTATTTCCTATGCCCGGAAGTTTTCCGCCACCCCAGCAATAACACTCTCAAGTTTGTAGCGAATAGCATTCAAAATAAATATATTAAGTCTATTATTTAATAGAAAAAAACTATTATATAAAAGTTTGGCTTAATTAGAATTTTGCAAAAATCAAGGTGCAACATAGGTGCAACTAATGCTTAATTAATACCCAAAGAAAATAATTAGTACCCTAACTTTAACAGAGAGTAATAAAATTTTAATTTTAACATAAATTATCCATTTTGCCAAATCCAATTCACATATTTCATATTTTTGGAACATTGATTTCATTTCTTTTTTAATTGTGATTAAATGATATTTACGTCGGAGGCGTTTAACAATGGAGACGAGAGTCTCAAACTCTAACTTTGATTCCTCTTCGCTATTCCCAACCATTTTTTCCACATGTCGGCTCACTTTAGGCTCACCACGTGTTTACCGTGCTCAATGTTTTTTCTAAATGGTAACTAGTTTGTGGTTGATGGTGACTGAACTGCACATTGTAACACCCCGATTTTGACCCCATGGTATTAAATTGCATGTGATGTAAATATTGTATTAAATCAAGGTGTGGAGCTCAAGGCTAAGGCCCCACCATTGGTTTAGTGTTTTATGTTTCAACGGTTAAAATCGATGCCAATGGTTTATGTGCTAGTTAGGTATAATGTGTTTTGAGACATCATGTAAAATGAAAATTAATAAAAATACCACAACTAGCTATGTACTGCAATGTTAAAGAGATGGGGGCATGATTTCATAAGGAATAGGGAGGGGGGATTATTCAAACCTTGAGCCTATGAGGAAAATCCAAATTTTTAAGGGAAAAACCATAAAGTGGTCAACTACCCTTTTTGTCCTTTTGTACCTAGTCATATAGAAGTGGTTGAAGAAGTTATCTCCTTGAGATGGGAAAGGCATGGAGGTCAAATTCGAATTTGGGAGGTCACCCATTTTTGGAAAGTGTGTTTTTGACTTGTGGGGCAAGTAAAATCTTGGGAAGGCATGCCCAAGCCATAATTCACCCATGACTTTCATTTTCACCCATCCTCATGGAGGTTTGGCTCCCTCACGCAGCTGAAGCTTGCTGAGCTCTCCCCCTCGCGAGTTGCTCCCGTTTCTTCACTTCTCCATGCCTAGAATTCGTTTTCTGTGTTGTTGGGCGAATGGGAAGGAAGGAGACATGATTTTGAGGTTTGAGAAGGTCGCTTTTGCCACTGTGAGCAAGCTAGGAGCTCCCCTCACGTTTTTGTACATTTTCCCAAATTTCTCCAAGCTAGGAAACCCATTTTTGGGTTGTTTAGTGAGTGGGATAAGGAGACCCACAATTTGGGTGTGTATGGAGGTCATTTTAGCTCCTATAATGCCCATAAACGTTTTGTGAAAACATATTTTTCTCACAGGGTGTTTTTCACCGATTTACTGGGTCATTTTTTGGTTACAAATCCATTTTTGGCAATACCCAGTGGATGGGAGATTAAATACACAATTTGAGGGTTTGAGGAGGCTATTTTTACCTCTGTGAAGTCCATGAACATTTCCTGGAAACATATTTTCTCATGAAGGGTTTTTTTCCCCTCAATCATTTTCATTTTGGTTTCCCATAAACATATTGCTCATATCCAACAGTTGTGTATGGATGTGTTTGATTAATTGGTTGACTGTGTGTTTGATGAAAAGTGTGGCTTGGATGAGTAAGTCCAAGGAACCTATGTGTTGTTGGTTAGTTTCCTTAGCATCCTGTAAAACCCAATTTCTTATTGGCTTGGCTAGACATTTTGTAAAACCCAATGGTGTGTTGGCTTGACTGTGGATGTATGGTGTTGGTTATGTGTGAGCCTGGGATTCCCTAGTACCTTGTGGAATCATGCCCAGCTCGGAGGTGGGAGTGATGCTGAGAGATTGAGGAGCACACTGGCCTATGGTTGGGTGGAATGTTGCAGCGACGTAGCTAGTTGGAAGTCAGCTTGTTTTCAAGATAAGTATTTTCCTATGTTTAACTTCTACAATGTATTCATTTCATAAATTATTATGAACACGAAGAATGCTTGAGTGAATGTATTGTTTCTGTTGTGTATTAATGCATATGCATATATTCTTATGTTCAATGCATGGAATGCTTATATGGATGATTTGCTTCCGCTGTATAATTTCAATTGTTATGCATATGTATGTTTTTAACCCAATGCATTTTTATGTTTATGTTCATGGGGATAGATCGCCCATTGATAGCAACAGCAGCCTAGTCGCGTCCTCTCCATCGTTGGTATGAGGGGTGGGGACGTGACAGTGTGGTATTAGAGATCACATTACAGCTTTGGGCCTCAGTGAGAGTATGCTATTTATTTTTATAATGGGAATAAGAATGTATTTTGAAATTTTTGAATTTAGAATCTTTAATTAGTAAATTTAGTTAATTTATGGTTGGTGAAAATCGACAGGTTATTGAGTGTTACTAACAAGTCATGTGTTATGAACAAGCTATTTGTTACTTGTTCTTCATGCTTAATTGTAATCACTATGTTATCCATATATATATATGTGTGTGTGTGTGTGTGTGGATAAGTGTTTTTATTTGAGATTTGGGGTGGACTACAACCTATGTTTTTTCATCTATGGACGAGGATGAGACAAGTGTACAATTGAAATTGATTCTATGGTAGTCATTCAAAATCTTAAATAAAAACAATTATAAAATAATATAAAAAAAAATACTTGATGCATGGATAACAAAGTGATTACAATTAAGCATGGAGAACAAGGAACAGATAACTTGCTCATGGCACTTAAATTGTTACATCGATAGACATTTTTATTTGATATTTTGGGTGGGCTATGGCCTATGCTTTTTCATCTAATGATGAGCATGAGACAAGTGTACTGTTGAAATTGATTATATGGGAGATGAATAATGGATAACTAATAGCAATGCATATATATCTCATAGTTGATGCATGGATAACAAATAATTCATGGCAGATAACTAGAAGAATGTGAGATTAAAAAAAAAAGAATATAAAAAATAACTTATAGTTGATAAATGGATAACAAGAAGAATGTCGTTGACAACATGTAGCTAAGCATGTAACACTCTCAATTTTGAATGATTGCCATAGAACCAATTTCGACATTACACTTGTATTATCCTCAACCATAGATGAAAACACATAGGTCTTAGTCCACCCCAAATCTCAAATAAAAACACCTATCGAAGTAAATATTTTATGAATTGGTTTACTTTTTAAGATTTTTTTTATTTTAAATTAAAAATATGAGAAAGACCCCATGGACTTGTATACATATTATGAAATTGAATAGTATTGATGACATTGTTTTCAAGATCATGATTTATGGGTATATTTTATGAAATTGATGAGATTAAGGACATTTTATAAATAATTTTTAAAACATTATTTATATAAATTTAAGGACACATTGTGGTGTTATTAAATGAATAAAAGATTAAGATATTGTTTTCTTTGTTATATTTAGTGTAAAGAATAACTTCAATATTGTTAAAATAATAACAAACTTGCACATGCTTTATGAAATGTATGTTGGACTAAAGACAAATTGTGGTGGGATAAAGAATTATAGGTAAAGAGAAACTGGAGATACTATAAATTAATCATTAACTCTAATTTAGAAGATCAAAAGTATCTTTATGTTATAATTAGTGTAAATAATAATTTCAACATTATTAAAAAATGAACTCTATAGATTGTTAGATAATTCCTAAAAAGTCTTGGGATGAAAGAATTTGTCATCTCTCTAATAGTCAGAAAGTGAAGGATGAAATGCATTTTCTCTTAAAATTCCTTCCTTATGTTTGCATTAGATTGCAATTTCAAAATATTTTTAACGATACAAACATTCCTAACCTTTTAACTCATCAAAACTATGGATATTTATAACAACTTTTCTTTAATATTTTAAAGCAAAGTGGTACAATTCCATACATTTTATTCTTAAGGTTCCACAAACCAAATTTGATCTAAGTGAACATTTACATTAATCAATATCGCATCATCAATAGGAGTATTTACATGGAGTAAGTTAACTAATTAGACAAACTATAGTTCCAGTTGATTTATGGAAACTTTTACCATGGTTGCGTCTTACAAATTTTAGCCCATTTTAAGACGACCCATGGCATTGCAATTTTGAAAAAAAAGAGTGTATTAGGCTTGAACTTTTGCTCATTGATAAAAGTAGACTCATTAAAAACATTGAGTTTGTTTAATTATTAACGCCATCTATTGTTTGCATAACTTATGAGTGATCCCTCTATTATCATAATGACTAATTAAGTGAGGAATAATTATGCATGATTTCTTGGTCTCTCCCTCCTCTTCAATGGGATGTGTTATGTGGTGTGTTAATGATAATTTTATTTTTATAGTAGTTGATTGGCAAATAAATAAATATGGGCATTTATCAATCTTCCCCTCCCTTTGTTCGGCATGTTATGTAGTGCATCAAGATAATAAACAATGGAGAGAGTTAATAAGTGGGAAAACTCAACTTTTTTGATGCACCACCCCATTTCAACTTTTTTTTTGAATTTTTATTAGTTTGGATCTTCTAAAAGTGGGTCAAAACCCTAGAGACAAAGTATCATGGTTAAATTTCTTATCAATCACGTGGAAAGTATTAAAACTTTGAGCAAAATCCCTACCAAATTTGGAGAAAAATATACTTAAAAGAGATTGAGTTTTTGCACTTGTTCACTCCATAAACAATAAAATAGTCATGTTTGGAATCTTAAAGTAATCTATATGAATTTAAAATATCTTCTTCATCCTACATGTAAAGGTCATTGTAGAGGCAGCAAGAGGTCACAAGATGTGTGCACATATTATGTTTTCCTTAGGCCCTACCAATTGCTTATCATTTTCATGTGCGTTTATTAGCTTGTGGTTTAGTGGTGGATTGGTGGACATTATATTCCATAACTAAATTTTGATTTATAACACATTCTAGATCAAACAATATTATTATTTTAGTTGTAGTCTAAACATTTTATGAATTTCCCATTTTCTAGTCGTTCAGAATAATAGGAAGGGAAACTAGCTTTTTGGCCTGGAATATGACAAGAATAATTTTGGATTAATGAAATTGAAAATATAAAATGTAAACATTGCATGATATGGTTGCACCGAGGGTATTCAAAGGTGTTGAGTCCATTTATGCATTAAAAACGACAATTTCATCAATCCAAAATTGTAATTTTATCAAAGATTGTTTGGGTAGATTTGTATGATGACAAAACCAAAGAAGGTAGAGAACATAGAATGTTTATCCTTTTTCTTAGTTTTATATAGTTTTGTAATTCATTTGGAGCTCAATGGGTTAACTCGACCATTTTTTTCCAATGTTGTTGTCCATTCAGTTAGATCAATGCTACAACTTCCTAATTCAAATCTCCATGGGTGAAGTGCACTAATCTATGTGAAGGAGCTTACCAATGACATATTCTATGAATTTGGAGAAGTGTTCCTTTATCTTCCTCACATTTGGAGAAATAATAAGCTATTTGGATTGTGGTCTAATGGTAATTTACCATATATGTCACCTGTGTTGTAGCCTAATGATATACTAGTGGGAGATTGCCATGCAAGTTTATTAGGTTGTGGATTAACGATACATTTGTGAGAGTTACCCACATGAGTCAACTGAGTTGTGGATAGGAGTACGCTAGTGAGAGTCCACAACATAAATCAGTTGGGTTATAGTCAAGCATTAACTAGTGGGTAAATAACATCTAAATTGGTTCGATTGAGTTGTAGTAAGACATTAAATAGGTGACAATTTATCGTATATGTCGATTAAGTTATAGTTTAACAATATGAAATTACCACTTAAATCAATTGATTATGATATAATAATACACTTAAAAAATTACCATGTTTATTGGTGAGACGACTTATTAATGAGATGATAATGAAGATTATCTTTATTGTAATGATAAATGGTTATGAAATAAAAGATTATTGCTCAAATAAAAGTTGCAAACTTGATTATCTAATGAAAATTACACACCAATCAATTGAATTCAATACATAATACATTAAATGGTATGAAATAAAATATTATTACTAAAATAAAAGTTGCAAACTTGATTATCTCATGGGAAAATTATACATCAACCAATTAAATTCATTACATATATGATACATCAATCAATTGAATTCACTACATAATACATTAGTATGAGTTTACAATATAAATTGATTTGATTAAATTAACGATTATAATTTAACCATGAACATTTAGCATTTAAAAAGGTAATTCCCACCTAATTCAAAATACTAGAAACTTTGATCCCACTTCTTCTAAAGCATGAAAGCCACACGTGAAAAGGAAATATGGCTCCATTCTAAACTCACAAAGTAAGATGTGGAATAAAAAATGGACCACAAACATTTAAAAAAAAATTTGACCCATTCATTACAACAAAGACATGAGATAGACATATCTAGATAAGGATATCAAGTCCATGTGAATATAGATCGAATTGATTGATCGATTTGCACGGAGGATGAAGCTATAGAGATTATAGACAGATCCAGATAAGGAGATCAAGTACGGATAGGGCAAGTTGATTGATTGATCTTCTCCAGAGTTGCGTTCGTTCCTTTGATAGAGATTAGATGATCTAGATTAAAGGGGAAAAATGAATCGACAATGGGGAAAGAATTCATGAAGTGAATCTGCATAGGATATAAGAGATCCACAAAGTTAATGTGTAGTTACGCACTGATAGTAGACCGACAGATGAGATCAAAGCCACAAGAGATGGACGATTGGGAAATAATTCATGAAGTGAATCTGCATAGGAGATAAGAGATATGCAAAGTCAAAGTGTAGTTACGCACTAATAGTAGATCGACGGATGAGATCAAAGCCGCAAGAGATTAACGATGGGGAAAGTATTCAAAAAGTAAATCTGTACAAGAGAAAAGAGATCCTCAAAGTTTCACACTGATAACAGATCAACAGATGAGATCAAAGCCACAAGAGATCGACAACTCACAGGAGTTGTGGAAGATGAATTGCAGAAGAACATTTCAGAAAAGTTGGATGGCACATCTGCAATTCAAAAAATTGTGGAAGAGGTTTTGTAGAAGCAATTTCAAGAAAAATCGAAATGCATACCCGCAATCCTCATTTCTTTCTTGGGGAAAGGTAATTGTAGAAAGGTATATGTAGAAAGGTAATTACAAAAAAGTAATTGCGGGCAAGTAATTGTGGAAAGGTAAATTGAAGAAAACGTATTTGTGAAAAATTCATTGTGGAAAGGTTATTGCAGAAAGGTAAATGCGGAAAGATAATTGTGGATAGGTAATTGCGGAAAATAATTGCAGAAAGGTATATGCTGAAAGGTAATTGTGGAAAGGTAAATGCGAGCAAGTTATTGTGGAAAGGTCAATTGCAGAAAGGTATTTGTGAAAAATTCATTACAGAAAGGTAATCACAGAAAGGTAAATGTGGAAAGATAATTGTGGAAGCAATTTTCGAGAAAAGTCTAAATGCATACTCGTAATCTGCAATCCATAATTACGGAAGGAAGAAGTTTACGAACGCAAAAATATTGTTGCAGAAAGATAATTGCAGAAGGATTTATGAGAAAAGTCAAAGTACACATCTGCAATCCGCAACCCACGAGATGGGGAAAGAATATACGAAGTGAAGCTGCAATAGATCTAGGATACGGAAATAATTCACGAAGTAAATCTGCACAGAAGATAAGAGATCCACAAATTTTCGCATTGATAACAAATCAACGGATGAGATCAAAGCCGCAAAAGATTGACGACTCACAGGAGTTGCAGAAGACAAATGTGGAAGAGCATTCCGAAAAAATTGGATAGCACATCTGCAATCCACAATTTGGAAATTGTAGAAAGGGAAATGCGGAAGCGGTTTCAAGAAAAATCGAAATGCATACTCGCAATCCGCAATTGTGTAAAAATAATTAGGTAATTGTGGAAAGGTAATTACATAAAAGTAATTGCGAAAAAGTATTTGTGGAAAATTGATGGTGGAAAGGTAATTGAGGAAAGGTAAATGCGGAAAGATAATTGCGGAAGCAATTTTTGAGAAAAGTCAAAATGCATGCCCGCAATATGCAATATGCAATTGTGGAAGGGAGGGGTTTCCTATTGCGGAAAGGATTTTCGAGAAAAATCAAAGTACACATTCACAGTACGCAACCCACAATTGCGGAAAAAATTAGTTCCCATAAATTACGAAAAGGCCGGTTTGAAAAGCTGAATGTGAAAATCTTTGTTGCAAAGAGTTTGTTTCAGTAAGCATTACATATACTGAAAAGAAAAACAAAGTGGCTTTAGAAGATAAACTTCTTTTGGCCTCAAATGCCAAGTTACTTTTATAGTTTATATAATTTAGAGTTTGGATGACGTGTACCAAAATTTCTTGATCTTGTGTCTAGATTACATTTATAGTTAATTTCAGTTTTTACTTTAAATAATTTACTCGTGTATTTATTTAATTATAAATATTTTTTTATCAATTTGATGTGGTAATCGAATCAAAATCAATTATGTTTGGACGTATGAATCAAAGTCAATTATGCTTGGACTTCTCTTTAGCAAGTTTAATATGAACTTTTTCTAATGTTTAACTTTACAAATAAAATAATACAAATTTTAATTATATTAAAAAATTAATTATATTATATGTCATTGAAAAGTATGATATGACAATTTATTTTATTTATATGTAAAAGTCTAGTTAAATAAAATAATAATACAAATTTAATTTTAAAAATAAAATAATACAAATTTTTAATTATATTAAATAATGATTTATATGATATATGTCAAAAGTGTGATATGACCATTAAACCATTTTTATGTCAAAATAAACCATGCTTGGACTTTTGATTAGTAAGTTTATTCTGAACTCTGTTTCTCATGTTTAACTTTATAAATAAAATAATACAAATTTTTAATTATATTAAAAAATAATTATATCTTGTTATTGGTGAAAAGTGTGATATTTAAATAATTTTTATGTTATTCCTAGCAACCATAGATTAAAAAATTATCATATTACATGTTTGGAAATTTAATATTTATACCATCTTGTAATATCCTTTTGCTAATGTGATTTTTTAGTGATGGAAAATAGAAGGTAAATGTAAAATGTGTAACCGTTAGGCAAGAAGCTCAAGCTCAATAACATCACTTGAGTATTATTGTGGATTTTCTTAGTTTAATTTTTTTTATGTTGTAGACCTAGGAGACTAATGTGCATTTTGACTACAAAGAAGGGAATTTGTATCCATTAGGGAAATACATGTGGAGCCTTGATGTGTTTAGTGATGACTGAGCGTCATCATGGAACCTTTAGGTGCATAAAACAAGTGTTTACTTCTAGGAAGAAGTAGGATAAGAGTGCTCTTATGGTAATATAAGTCAATGGTGTTGGGTATTACTTTTAAAACCTTGAGTGTTGTGAAATAACATACTACTCATGTAAAGGAGGATAATGCCTTCTCAATCACCTATAAATCTTTTTTTAGTTGAAAATATATTTTGGATGGCTATTAATGCATGTGTATTAATCATTGCTTATTATTATGAATAACATCGAGCATATCATTATTTAATTGGAAAAATTACTTTAAGAACATAATCCAAGAAATAAATATTTCATGACCTAATGAAATCTAAATTGAATAAGAAATTTCACTTCTTAATTGAGTTTCACTTTTTGAAAACTTGTTTTTTAAATATACACTCTAATATATAATTATATGAGATTTTCCTTCTTAAAACACTTGAACTGTTAATTTCATATACGGATCCAATCTATATACCAATACGTTGAATTCTTTTAGGAGTTGTTTATTAAATATACACTCTAATATATAATTATATGATATTTTCCTTCTTAAAACACTTGCACCATTAATTTCATATATGGATCCAATTTATTTACAAATACAAGAGCCACAAGGTGGCAATGTCCTTGACATTGTCACGTAGTGTTACAAGAACAACAAAAAGTTAATGTCTAAACAAAGATTATCTATAAGAACATACCTAACATAAGTAGGTTTACTTGATTTAGTGAAGGGAAGGGTCATTGTTTATTTGCATATTTATTTCTTTGTAAATATTAGTTGTGTAAAATGTCTTTGTTAATTATAATTGAATAAATAAAATTATGATAAATTAATTATTAGGTTAACATTTATAATTATAAATTATTAGGTCGCAACTCCATGCTTAAACAAATAGTTGATAGTATATTGGTTTCTTTGATTCCCCACTTTGTGAAGTCTGTTCAAGGCCTAGAGTGAGAAAAATCGTGGATTTACACACCTGGGTTCCAACATTCCTTTCTCTTTTTTTTGGATATGACATAATTTCCATACCTATGTGCATGGGGAAAATCCCAATCCATTGTATCTATGCACTTATGGGTGATAATTAACAAGCCATTGGTTTCATTTGTTAACATCGCCTTAAATTAAAGCTACAGAAACATTAGTGGATCTCTTCTCTCAATTGGACTTTCATGCAAATAACACATTTCTACTTCATATTGAAATGTCATATAACAGTTGATTTTACCTACAACCTGGAAATTTCTTATTTCTTGATTGATATGGTCAGCATGTAGTATTAACAAACAAAAAAAGGGATCCTTCATTCCAACAGAAAAGATTAGGGAACCTTCATTCCAAAAGAATATTACTTAAAAATAACTTATGCTCATTTTTAGAATACATTATGCATCTACCTTCTTATTCTAGTACTTCCGCGACCATTTAAGGTGACAATGCAAGTAGTAATATTTTGTTGAAGTCACAGTGCAAGTAGTATAATTTTGTTGAAATCACATTGCAAGCAGTAATATTTCGTCGAAGATCCCTAGTCATGAATATAACCAGACTTCCATTATCTATGGGCATCAAATCGTAGTAGTGATTCAAATGAGGAAACCAGGAGGACCAGAGAGGATCATTATCCAGGAGATGACATGGGACAAAGAGGAATACTACCCTAACAAGCAAGATTCGCAGAGCAGTACCGTGCCATGTTGTTTTTAGAAAATCCACACCTTATAAAAAAGAAACAAAGTTAAAATATTGAGTGAGATTACTATATATATGAAACTAAGTTAAAGCAGTCAAGCAGTTGATCAGTGGAGAAATCTTAAGACTGCACTCTCTTTTCAATTATAATGTTTCCATCCTTAAACAACCCTATGCATCCTCACTTAACCTTGAGGAGTTATCCTCACTAAATTAACACATTGTAGCCTTCAATCAATACAGTTGATGCTCTACTAGGTGTGGCCTTGATTTCATTTCATTGCATGCACTTCCAGATAGACAACAAGTGAATGACTCATGGTATGCTTGATGTGTCAAAGCAAGAGTTGGATTTATCCCACATATCCATACACCGATTTTTGGAGAACATTATACTTATTTTTAAATGTCAGGCTATAAAAACAATAAACCATATTTCTGTCATTATAAAAGATTAATATTCAAATGCAAAACAAAAGGCAAAAACAGGAAAGAAACTTATCCAAATAGAAGGAATTCGATGAGAACATCTCCAGTGGATACTGAAGAAATAGGATGGATCAGAGTCCAACTCTATATCAAGAAACCTATCTTTCTATCAAGCCATTTAGTTAGGAACGACCTGATAACTAATAAACAATGTGCCATGTGTGATAACAAAACTTCCAAATATCCAATGGAGCAGCTGCATGCAAACTAAATATTGTACTCCATATTTTCATTCTCCAAAGATCTAGAACATGAAAGGACAATATAATACATATCATGTCATAAAAAAATTCATCTCAATATAAGAGAAAATGCTTCAGACTGTCTTTAGTTGTGACTTCCATGTTGATCTCTACCAATGGGGCTTCTGCAATAACCAACTCCAAATTTCCATTAACATAAGGAGAAACACGAGGATCACAATGAGGTGGAGGTGACCTGTCGATACTTCATCCATGTTTAGCTATGTATCTACGATGTCTTGGAGAGGGAATCCTACAAATACTGCAACTCCTGTATAATGGAGCAATGAAACTTATTAGGACACTAAAAACAAGATTAAAACCCTTAATAGCAGGATTATAGCGGTGACCTATAACAGTTCACTTTTTCATTTTGCATATAGCTCATATGCCTTCTGTCGGGAATTGGGCATTCGCTTCAGCTCAAAACTAGACTGTTCATCCTCACCTACATGTTTCAATTAAATTAAATCTTCCAGGGAACCAGTGAGGAAATTAATGCAATATATGTATATAGTAGGCTAATCTAAAGAATCCTTATTGTTCCTCTCAAAATGATCAAAAAATTTTTAGGCATTTTCAAATTTGCACATAATGTTTATACATTGGATGATTACCTCTACCAACATACATTGAATGATACATTGAGAAACTGATCATCAAATGTTGAGAGTACTGGCACTGGGTCCTCTCCGCCAGCTACACAGAATGATTGAAAAACACCATAGATTCCTATAAGTTAGGAAAACATGAACAATAATATCATTTGCAAGTAGATGTATCACATGTGAATAGGTCTATATCAAGGCATTTCATAGGCATTTCATAGGGAAACAATGGAGCCCATGCTTCTTACCCGAGCAGTGAACCCAGAAGTGAGTGATTGGTGTACACTATTGTTGTATATATAACATTAGTATATTTTAGGTATTAGGTATATACACAATTTTTGATACACCCAACTGTATATATCCTATTCCATATATATCAAATTGTAAGTATAT